>SCDT01001707.1:9432-40968 GCA_004143765.1 Drosophila melanica
TGTTAACTGCAACATTGAGTGGCACAAAGAGTGACAATAAACCCGGCACCCTTACAATAAACTGGAAAGATCTATACCGAGATCTGTCAACACTACAGGTAATTTACCTATTACAGTTACATCGCATTGGAGTGGAAACTGTGTGACGTCAAAGATACTGATCTCAACAAGAATTATCTTTGTAGATTTTAAGTGATAATTATGATTACTCACTTAAGTTTTCCAATAGAAATCTTACAAATATATATAATTATATATATAGTTTTTTTTGATTATAAAAGAGGTTTGTTCTTTGGATTCGAATGATATTTTTTTGCTCATTGAGCATCGTTTTAAAATAACGTTTAATCAATTTTAGCGTTTCATTTATTAATGCTTGCTCAATCTACGAACAACTTCACTTATAAATGAACATTTTCATTTCACTGTTGAGTTGCGCTTGATGTTGTCTTATCAACATCAGCAACAACAACAACATCAGCAGCAACAACAACAAACTGTTTGGATTTGTCTGGGAACGCAGCGCAAAATGCACAGAGAAGCCGCTTTGTTTGTGCTGCAGCAGCTTTAAACTAACGCAGACAGCTGGACAGGCGCTTTGGACGAGTCATAACACTTGACAACATCAACAACTTCTACAACAACAGCAACAGCAACAACAACGACAACGACAACGAAATCCAATCAAAACACGATCTTGGCGCTTGGCGCAGTCAGCATTGACCTTATGACTTCTAAAATCGGTAAAAACATCTTTACAGCTCCATGTGGCAGCGATCTGTTGTTATTGTTGCTGCTGCTGCTGCTGTTATTGATGCACGTTGTTCGTTTTTGATATGTTTTCAATATGCGCTAAAAATACAACAAAAAAAAACAAAACAGCCAACTCGAGATGTCGCGTACTTGATATTGGGATACATTTTATTGCCTTTATATTTTTTTTTCGTTTCATGCGATTGCCATACTCGAATGCGATTCAATGCAATGCGATGCGACTCATTCATGGAACGATGTGTAGAAAAAGACAACTCTACCCCCCCCCTGAAACCCACTCCCCTACCCGCCACTGTGTTAGCCCACACTCAGTGCCAGTCACTCGAGCACACTTGAGCTTGCCAAGTTAACAGCAACAACAACAATTTTTGAGGATAATTCCATTGCACATAGCCAGGTTGAGGTTGCACCGAGCGCAAGGTCAAGCTCTTGGCAAATTGAGCAATTTAGGGCGTGGCCCAATACGCCCATTAATGCCTTAATTAACACACAGCACACAGCTGGTCAGTAGAGTTGGTGCCAGTTAGTTGTTGTTGTTGTTGTTGTTGTTGTTGTTGTTGTTGTTGTTGGGCTGCATCGTAGGCGTCTTCGACAGCTGCCAAAAAGTTAAAAGCAACAACAGCAACAACAAGGCAAATACTTAATTTTAAATGTTGTATTGTTGTACGCTCTTGCGGTCAACAAAGAACATTTGACTACACAAATTATATAGGAAAATAAAAAAATAAATAAATAAAACGCAGCCCACAGACCAAAAGCAGAGAGAGAAAAAGAGAAATAAATAAAAATAAATGAGCAACAACGAAAAATAAATAAAAACAAGATGCGTAGGTTTTGCATTTGGATGGCGATGACTTTGTCGTCGTCTGACCACAAAAATCTAAGAAAAGCTAGTCACCAGCTCCACATGCAAAAGTTATCGTAAGTGTGTTTGGACACACCAACAAAAAAAGATGTAAATAAATACAGAAATATTACGAACCTGAATAGGGGTTTTTTCTAAAGCAGTGATGCGCACGTGCAGGGCGCGTGAGTGGAGACCTACTAACAAATCGAACAGCTTACTCCGAATACTTTAAATAAGCTTAAATTATATGTTATCGATCTAATATGTTCTAAATCATTTGTAGGCATATTTAAATTATGATTATCTGTAGATATTTTATCAAAATAAAACACATTCAAAAACTGTTATACAAAAGAGAGTATTTAGATATACTAGAAAACTGTAATTATTACAGAAACATCCAATAATTTAAATAAAAAAACAACCTATTTGTCCCTTTTTCAGTTTTTCAAACAGCTTAAATCATACGAAATATTTAAGAATTTTCTTTTAGATGCAACTGATCAAGACGATCATTAAATACCTCTAATTAAAACCTTGTTTGTTTAATGAAAGTTTATATTATTCGAATGAATTAAAGACCAACATAAATATATAAATAACTATTTTTTGTTTCATTTGATCAAATGGTTGATTTGGGAACTGTTATTCAAATATGCCATCACATAAATTAAGAGAACAGCCTCTGCTCCGAATGGGCTTTCGTCACATTGTCATCTCTGGCTGAGAGCCACTCTCGCATTTATATAGAAGCGATATAGAAATGCTGTCCCTTTATCCACGATCCACGACTTCTTCATTAGGGCTCATTCAGAGCGCCGCGTGGCGCTTGTTGACATTTGACAGCGGGCGGGTGGAGCCGACTTGATGGAAATTTATGAATGGTCGCATAGAAGAACAGCTCGGAACTCGGAACTTGAAACTTGAAACTTGGAATTGTCGAAAACCCCACGAAATGTGTGAAAACTTCAGTTCACTGAATCACATATATATATATTTCTTTTTTTGGGTATTGCATTTAGGGTTTTTCATATATGAGGGGGATTTGGGTAATTTTGCGCAATCGGCAACCAAGTGTGAAACGCAAAGTGGAACAGGTTCGTTCGTTTAGGGCCTGTGTGTAAGCCTATAAAAAATGAGGCGTTAATGGGTAAGTTTTCGTGCAACGGAAAAGCGAAAGTTATATGGAACTGGCGGCCATAAATCGCTACACTAGAAGAAAAACGCAGTTCTAAACGAGAGGTTTGTTGTTAACTTACTTAACTTGACAACGCTATGTTGTATAATTTTTGTTTGAGTGTAGCTTTACAGCTGCATTGCTGAAGACTTGTTCGGAATTCTTGTAAAGTGCATAAATATGTTCGGATCTTATGACAGCGAACAAGCCAACAAATTACACACCTGGCACAAATGGCTAATGAAATATCGAGTGCCAGAAATCTTGCGGTATGCCAAAAACCAAAAAAAAAAAATATCAAACGGTTTTCATGGCCAAATGCGCACAATGAACGCTAATTATGCTACGCTCCGATCCGATCAGTTCAGATCAGTTCAAATTTATGTTTTTGTGGTCGAAAGCAAATAAAAAAAACTGAGGTTCAATGCACCGGCAAAAGCATAACCCACGCACTGCAGCATTTCAAATCCCTCGTTGACCTTAACTTTGAATTGTCAAAACACACAAAAGTTCAAAACTGGCCAAAAGCGCAAACACAATCAACCGCAGACGGACTTGGATGCCAACATTTAACTTAACTTAACAGCAAAATGAAAACAAAAATGTGATTCATATAAAATGTTGTATTATTTGGTCTCAAAGTTTCAACTGCAGTCCAATAGATGCCGCCACTGTGCTGACATTGACTTGTGGTTTCAGTTGCCGTTGCTGTTGTTGCTGTTGTTCTCCAGCTGCTGTGTGTGGGCTCCTCGATCATAAGCGCAAATTGTTTTCCTCACTTCATTCAGCTCAAAGATCAGGTCTCTGTTTCTGATTAGTCAGCTTAGTTTGGATTTGGGTGCTGCTGCTGCTGCTTGGTGGGTGCGATTCTTGCCACAGTTTCTATGCTGTTTTTTCTTTTTGCGTGGTACTCACGCTCAGCTATTTGTCCTTCAGATACATTTGTATCTTGTATCTTTAGCTGTGGCTTTGGCTCTGACTCTGACTGTGACTGTGACTGTGACTGGGCGCATCCAAACTTGTACTTCCGCATAGGCTAAAAGTTTATCTACTCTAAACATCTTGTGACTATATTCAGATAAGGCGGGCATTAAAAGCTTTGAGTGCGCCTACGAATCGATATTCGAATGAATCATGGCTAGAACTTGGCGTGTTTGGGCCACAGTTGGGATATAAACGGCAAATTTGACTGCAAATAGAACACTTTTTTTTCTGGCATTGAAAATGCAAAAACCGTTTCAGGTGTCGCATTATTAATTATGTTACAGCAAGCTGCCTTTTATGTAAGTTCAGCAATTTGCAGATCTCAGCTGCACTTGTTGCTGTTGTTTACAAACTAAACTAGACAAAGCACAAACAAATGCATAAATTAAATGCGAATAAAAAATGAGATATCAAATGACAAGCGTGAAAATTGCCAGCCAAATGGCAGCGAGTCAGAGATTAAAGGCCAGCGCGAGTGCAGGCAAAGGTTTTAAGCACTCAATTGGGCAAGGAGCACGAGTGCGAGTGTGTGTGTGTGGTGTGTGTGTGTGTGTTGAGTGTAATACTTTTACCTATTGGCCTGGCTAACAGCTTGCGCAATGCGCACAGTGCCAACTCGAACTTGAACTAGATGAGCGGCACATTGAAAATTAGCTGCGCAGATTGATCCCATTTCAGTGCGGAGCAGGCAGCGCCACGTGACAGGCGAATTAGTTGGCCAAACGTTGCATTGTTTATGCCTTTTTGGGGCACACACAAACACACTTAAACACACAGCGAAATGGGAGACAAAGACGAGGACAGCGGCATCAGATCAGCGATCTCCAGGCAGCCGAATCGCCCACAGCGCCGCTCGCTTCGGCTTTGTTGTCTTAACAAAGTATCTTCAGCATCAGCGAGGGCAACACAAGTTGATCATGCAGCTTGCAAGATTGTAAATAATTGTATAAGTAAATAATCTGTGTGTGTGTGTGTCTATTAAATGTATCTTTTTTTGCGTTTCATTTGTTAATTAACCTTTAATTTGTTGATTAACTTGTTGGGAAAAACTTTTTCATTTGCAAACATTTATTTTCCAAACTATTTTTTATGGCTTTAAGATAAGAAGAAGAAGCTGAGAACTCTATAAATGGTGGCTATTAACGTGGAACAGGCAAGCTTTAATAATTGTTTGAAATTGCAATTATTAATCGATTGTTTAATAAAAAAAAACTAATAATATTTATAATTGCAAAGATATTGGAAAAGAAATTTGATGATAAATTGTGAATATTAAAAATTAGATAATTTAATTTTAATTTAATTTTAAAATTTAAATTTCTTTTAGAGCATTTGGCTTTCGGTTAAGCAAATCATATAATTTGCCATTCATATTTGTTGTTGGCTGGTGAACTTGTAAGCCAACTTGTAACTTAATATTTTTAGCCGTTTTTTTTTTTATTTGTTGTTGTTGTCGTAATTTGTATTTTAATTTTTTTTTTTTGCATTGTCTTGCTAACGTTGCCTTTGCTTGGCTTTTGGTTTGCGTTTTGCGCTATTTATAAACAATGTGTTTTCTTGGCAGATGACGATTGTCTTACAATTAAGATTTCATTGTGAGATTTCCTGGGCCACATGGCGTATGCGCAATGCGCGCAGGCGAATCATTTTCAATTTGCCAATGTTGTTGTCGCTGTTGTTGTTGTTGTTGCACTTGCAGCATAAACTCGCAATAATTTGTTTAATTAGGCGTAAATGACGCTGACAGCGACGCGAGCAGCGCTGCCGCCGCATCTAATGGAGCGTGGCAGAATTTAATAGCTTTGACGGGTTTTGCTTTAACCTTAACACCGAGCTGGTGCCGCCACCGCCACCGCCACCGCTGTGTGGCAAGTGAATCGCAATTGTCTCTCTCGATCTCTGTGTGTGTGTGTGTGTGTGCCACACCCCAGCAAAAGTTCGATCGATCGATTGCTAACCATATACAAAATGCTAAGCCATAAGAGTATTCTTGCAGCTCCCCAAAATGCCATAAAACGTGCCGCGCATAAGTCAGCCATTGGGGCCAAGCCGCGGCGACCTGCCAATCGTTCGTTTGAGCCAAAGAGCCAGCAAAGCTGCATTCAGCTGGCTACTCAACATTTGATTGCACATCCAGTCCGGCAAATCGTCGCCGGCTGCCCCTTTGCCATTCACGACGATAATTCAATTAATTGCGAAAATGTCCTAGAGACAAATTCATATTCATATCGCAACAGCAACAGCAACAGCAACAGCAACAGCGATTGCAACAAAGTGCAGACAAACGATCGGATCGTGTCTGCGATCGTGTAACTTTTCATTAAATTTCATTAAATTCTTTTATGCGATAGCAAACAGCAAAATGAGCAAAATACGAGAAACAGAAACCAACCAAAAGCACTGACTAACAACATTTTAAGCATTTCAACAGCAAATCGCTGATCTTCAAACTCTTAATCAACGGCCGACGATCGCCGGAGTCTGCTCCAGCTTTGGCTCCATGCATTTTATGACTTTGATTTATTTGTGTAAATTATTTTTGTGGCTGTTACATCGGCAAACAGACAACCTGGATGTTCGAGGAAGTGTTTGCATGTCTCCGCGAGGCGGGTGGAAAGGTGGAAAGACGCTCAACGATCAGCGATCAGTGAATTGTGGTTTGCTCACTGTTCGTCAAAGTTATTAGCTGTCCACAATTGTCAGCAACGTTGTTGAGATTCCCAATTTCAATTCCAATTTCAATTCCAATCCCGTTTCCATTCCCATTCCCATTCCCATACCCAGACCCAGACTCAGACCCGTGAGGCGCTGCACATTACATAAGCGAGTGATCTCCCCCTCCATCTGTCTAACTGTCGGTCTGTCGATCAGCTGTGCATAATTTCAATTTGATGAAGCACACACGAGGCGATAGATGGGCCCGTTGATAGGCGCCGTTAACTGACTTGCCCTGCGGCGGCTAGTGGCGACTCCCACAACCACTTTTCGCCTTTCCCGCTCCCTGTCTCTTTCTCTCTCTCTCTCTCTCTCCCGATGGCCGCTTAGCGTGTTTAATTACAATTGGGGGGATTTGGGATTCGGATTGAGCACGGATATCCGCGTACGTGTTGCGCATAGACAACATCAACCGAACACTCAACAACAACACTCAACACTCAACACTCAACGTCATCTGCAGCTGTCGCTCAACTGCCCGTTTTGGGTTAGCGTGACCCATAAACGCCTAGGCAAGCAACCGAGTCGAATGCGACAGCAGATACCCAACCGATGGATCACTCAGATTGTCTCAAGTTTAGCAATTAATTGCGCATTGAAATATACTTTCATAATGCCCAAGCATGCCATCGAAATCCGTTGTTATTCCTCTTAATAATCAATATACACTTAAAACGATCAAAAATCGTTCTGAAAATTATGAAATATCTCAAAAATATATAATCAACTAATTTATTTTAGAAATGTAATTTTGGGGAAGACGTAGGAGTAAGATAGAGATATTTAGAGCAAGTGAGAGAGTACACGAGTCAGAGAGAGAGAGAGGGAGAGGGGGAAGAGAGAGAGAGAGAGAAGAGAGACAGAGAGAGAGACAGAGAGAGAGACAGAGAGAGAGAGAAGAGAGAGAGAGAAGAGAGAGAGAGAGAAGAGAAAGAGAGAAGAGAGAGAGAAGAGAGAGTAGAAGAGAAAGAGAGAAGAGAGAGAGAGAAGAGAGAGAGATGAGAGAGAAGAGAGAGAGATGAGAGAGAGAGAAAGAGAGAGAAGAGAGAGAGAGAGAAGAGAGAGAGAGAGAGAAGAGCGAAAGAGAGAGAAGAGAGAGAGAGAGAGAGAGAGAGAAGAGAAAGAGAAGAGAAAGAGAAGAGAGAGAGAAGAGAAAGAGAAGAGAGAGAGAAGAGAGAGAGAGAGAAGAGATAGAGAGAGAAGAGAGAGAGAAGATAAGAGAGAGGGAAGAGAAAGAGAAGAGAGAGAGAGAAAAGAGAGAGAGATAGAGAGAGAGAAGAGAGAGAGAGAGAGAAAGAGGACAATAGAGCGAGAATAAGAAAAAAAGAGAGAGAGTAAGAAGAGAGATTCAAATTAAGAGCCACTTACCCATAAAAAAAAACACACGCAACTTCTCAAACATAACTCTTACATAACACACACAGAAATTACTGAAAACACCACTAAAATCTGCAGGCAGTACTTGAATTCATGAGAATCGCGTAGAGGGGCCTACACAATTAACATAAGACTGCAAGACTCCAGACAACATTTTCCTGAATAACTTCAGCGCGTACTGTTAATAACTTTTAAAGTTCTACAGGCAGCAAAATATGCGCGGAATATTATTTATATGTTATTTTGTTATATTGGCGATATAGGAAATATAGGAAATATCGAGTTTGAAAATATGCAGAATTTTTTTTTGCTATTTGCACTTTTAAGATTAATTTATTTACAAAAATAGATCAATTGAGCTAATAATAATTATGATAAGGATTAAATAAAGCGGAAAATAGGCTGGCGCAATAAAATATAGACAAATTTACAGAGAAAAGATTCCGATTTTAACATTACTTAAATAAATGAATAATTTATGGTATTCTGCAAGGAAGATTCGTGTAAATTTTGTAGAATCTAATTATATGTTTCCAGCGCAACAGTTTAGTTTGCTGTTGTTCCATTTCAAGATTAAATACGACATTTATTTCATAATTCACACCTTTTCATGTTAACAATCAATTAAATGAAACTACACAGTTGTTGTTGTTGTTGTTGTTGCTTTCGTTGTTGTTGAAATTACGAATCAACAAATATATAGCCTTCATGTTATTTCGAATGGTTTGAAGACCCTTTTTGCCTTATGCACAACACCCGCATGCCCTTTGTCCCATTGCTTGACTTAATGAAAACAAATGAATTTATGAGTTGTTGTTGTTGTTGTTGTTAATGTTAATGTTGTCGCTGTCGTTGTTCGTCTTGTGACCAGACTTATCCCAGGCACGCACGATCACCTCTCAAAACGGCATTGGCTTTGCCAATTTTTGCTTTGTTTCTCACTTGACGATTTATGGGGAAACAACACAAACAACAACAAAAACTGTACGCACTTTTAAAGCCACAATCGCTTTATGGTGTGCAATTGTTGTTGTTTAATTATTTAAACAGCACTTTGAATTATTGTAATTCGCATGATGCAAACGCATAAATTACTTTTTGTACCGTTGCAGCGACGGCCAGCGACATTGGCGCTGTGTGTCCCCATTCCCTCCCCCCCCCCCCACAAAAAAAGTTGTGGGGGCGTGTGGTTCACACTGTTCGATCGTCAAATGATCGATGACAAATGTAATGAGGCGCAAGTTTTTTGATCAGACACGCAACACTAAATCCGTCAGAACGCCAAAGAGCTTTTGCGGCCATGGTATCAAAGTTCACAAAAAAAAAGTACCTTGGACCTATGGGCTGTTCAGTCGAACAGTTTTTGAGCAGTGTAAAACAGCATTTTGCATTCGAATAGTATTCAATTAAATGTGGAACTTTAAAGGAATTTTAGCATTAAAAGGGATTTTGTTAAGCTGCGAAGATTCTATTATAGCCAGTTTTCGTTTAGAATTCCTGGTTATTTTTCGCCAAGTGCACACAGATACAGATACAATTGGCTTTTGGAGCCGCGCACACGCAGCTGCGGAAATGAATTGAATGTAGGTGAAACGAGTTCCCCGCCAAATGGCAAAAGCTTAAGTGCCTGGCAACATACATAGATGCAAATCAATAGACGCTTTTTTTTTGTATTTATTTATATTTTTGGCTTTAATAGAATTCTCGAGGCAGGCAAAGCCAAAAGCCACAAACGCAACCGCAAATCAGACAACGACAAACGGGCCCAGGCCCAAAGGCGCCGCCGCAAAACAGTTGCGAAGCAGTCAAAATACTCGCAGAGAGCAGATTGAGATCGGTGATCGGAGATCGGTGATCGGTGATCGGATCGCAGTGTAAACAAGTTGCTGCGACTAACGCCGGCAGCGATTAGCTGAGAATTTCCGTTTTGAGCAGCAGCTGCTCATAAATTCATCACAAAATTTAATAAAGCGCCAAATGCAGTCAGACATTGTATATATATATCTATATATACATATATATAAATGTTGTTGGTGATCTTCCAAGAACTGACTGAACGCGACCTTGAGACCAATATTCAAACATGTGGAGCTGCGCTCCCACTTCTCTCTCTCTCTCACTCTCTTTCTCTGTCTCTTTTTGTATCTTTAGCAAATCAAATAAATATTTATGCATAAAACATAAAACTTCACAATTGGGCAATAAAGAATGCGCTGAATTAGCAATGCATGGCACAGCGAGGTTTTATTATTATTTTTTTTTTTTTTGGGTGCTCTCTCGAATTGATCATTCCGCAGATAACTTAACACAAAGCCAAGCACACAATTATGTAATTTAATGAGCCAACATTTACGTGAATTGCTTAAAATTGCTGCAGCAGGAAAGAAGCCGCAATTAAAATTCTTGACTGGAGATTTATTTTTTTTTGTCAAATCTTAAATCTTACGAATTGATCATTGCGCGGATAACATAATGATGATGCTATACACACACAGATAATTATGTAATTTAATGAGCTAATTAAATGCTACCTAAATTGTTTTTAGTGCATTAATCAAAAACACGTTGAATTAAAAGCTGTTTAAACAGATCTCGACTATTTTAGGATCAATTTAAATAACCTAATGAAGCAAATAAAAACAACAACTTAATTCATTAATTAGCCTCAGATGATTCAGTGTGCATTTGAAATTCTGAAGAAGCCATCAGTTATATGTCAAGGAGCTCTAATTATAATTTATTTTAATCTGAATGATCAATTCCCCGAAAAAAGTGATATATTGACGAACTAAAATAATTAATTTAATCTAGTTTCTTATGCTAGTTTCTTATATTTGTTTTTGATCATTTCAAAGAACCAAAATTCAGCGGAATTTCCAATTATCAAAGTCTGCTTCGCTCTCACCGCATAGTTTCGATTTCATGAATACTATTTTAGATCAGTATCTGCTGATCATTATGTTCACTTTTGATCTTTTCAGTATCGCTAACAAGCTATCTTTCTAAGCGAAATAAATTTGCATATTTATAGCACTTGCTTTGTTCTGGAAAAACGCTTTTTAATATATTTTTCAATATTTTTTTCAATTTTTTTTCTGCGACAGGGTAATAACATTAAATAATACACACATATTTTGTGCCCCATTTGCGCGCAATTGTTTAGCAACCTTCGTCGCTGATTTGACACAAAATTAAAGCATTATTTATCTTTCTTGTTTCTTGTTTTTTGTTGCTTGAACTTAGAGTTTTTTTTTTTTGACTGAGAAGAATGCAAATCTGTGTGTGTGTTGAATATTGAAAAATTATGCAAAATGGCGAGTCAAGCAAATTAGGCGGGCGCATAAAAATTTCACCTGTTGACAAGGCGGGCCAAGGCAATCAGCCTGGGACGGCTCGTTGGCTAAATATGGCCAGAGTTGCCCTAGAAATAGTTGGAAAACAAATTGGCAAAAGCTGCCTAGAAAGTTGCCAGTTGGAAAAACAAAGAAAAAAAAACAAAACAAAGGCAAACCGTATGGCGGAAGTGCAAAAATAAATATGTATTTAGTTATTGGCCAGGCCAGGTAGCTAGCTGTATGTCGGCCACATGTCGGCTTTTGGACAAAGCCAAACAAGACCAAGTCAATAATTAGCCAATGGCGAAGCGTGAAAAGCGCTTCCTATTATTAGTTGAATTTGTTTTGGGCGCGCAATTTAATTTATATAACATTAATCGTTTCTAAATGATAAATTAATATGGGAAACAATTTGTATGGGCGGTCTCTCGATCGAAACGCTCGTCGCAAGCGCGACTGAAAGGCGTAAAATCATCATCAGCAGCAGCAGCAGCGGCAGCGGCAAATCGCCAAGTGGCCGACAAGTTGCCAAAATTGGCAAGGCTTAAATGGACATGACAACGACTAAAACAACAATAACAACTTACGAGCTGCTGACGTCTTTGGCTATTTTGGCTATTTCCTAGCCCGCCTCTGTGCGCGTCTTTTAGGTTTCTTTTTTTTTTGTGTTTTTTGGGTGTAGGCGTTCTCGTATTTATTTATTTATTTTAGTTTTTTTTTTTTTGTGAATAATGGTCAGCATTTGTATTACGCATACGAAGCGTTGTACGATTAGAATCAGCTGAACCTCTTTGGACATATAAGGCAAGTCGGGCCAACAATCCATTATGATTTTCATTAGCATACACGAATTTAAAGCGCACTCCACTAATTTATCGCTTAGTCATGTGGGCTAGTTAGTTAAACTTTAAAGATTGTCTTCAGCAGCGTTTCCGTGCTGTAACTAAATGAAGTTAATTTTGTTTTTTTTTTTGGCTGCTGCTCAATTGTTATTTACGGGCAATACACCTTTCACAGGCAACGCTTGCAACACATTTAAATGAGTTGATTTATGGCAATTTGATGAGCACATTAAACAGAGTACTGCTGCTGCTGCTGCTGCTGCTGCTGCTGCTGCTGCTGCAACTGATGCTACTGCTCCAAAAAAAAAAAAAAACGAAAATTTTCAAGATTTTATTTCTCGTATGTCGCACACACACACACACACACACACACAACAGCAACAATCGGCTTGACAACGAAAATTCTTACAACGACGCGACGTCGCTGCCAGCGTCGCTGCCTGCCGTTTCAGTGCCAACTCTTTTATTGTTGTTGCTGCTGCTGCTGCTGCGTACTTTATTATTAATTTGAAACGTGGGCACTGCACGGTAACAACAACAACAAACAACAACAACAAACAACACCCACAGCGTTATTCAAGTCGCTTGGATTTTGTATTTTGTAAATGTTCTTTTCAGTTCTTGTTTTTTTGTTTTTTTTTGTTACTGGCCGCATTTGTTAATACTTTTTGTGGCTTATTTTGTGTGTGTTTGTTGCTCGGCGATTAATTCGCGCAATTTGAACACTTCAACACACGGCGCAGTCGACGGCGGCATCGGCGTCGGCGCTTACTTCTAATTGCATGCACGCAAATTACTCATACGCCGCGTATGCGCTCGCATAATTATCGCTTATTGCCACATCAATTCATTTGCCGCGTGGGCAGTTGGCTAAAACAAAACACAACAAAACAAAAACAATAGCAATAGCAACAACAACAATCATGGAAATCAGCTAACAATTCAGTTGCCAACGGCGCATCCTCCTCATCAGCAGCTGAATAACAATTATATACTTAAATATCTATAGCTCTATCACTGTGTGTGTGTGTTTTTTTATGCATTTACCATATTTATTTATTGTTTAACAAATATCAACCTCCCCTCGCCCCGCCTTCTTGGTCTCAGTGCGCGCCCTGCCCCTGCAATGAATTGCTTTTATGCGCTCATTTGCATATTAAATAAGCGGCTTCAGAAGCAGAAGCAGAAGCAGAGGCTGAGGCGATGCATTCGTGTTGGTTGTTGTTGTTGTCGGTTATTGTTGCTGTTGTGTGGTTAGTTTCTAAGCGGCAGCAGCTGCTGCTGCCAATGCAAAGAACGTCGTCGTTGTAGGTTGGCCAGCGAATTACGCGGGGCAGCAATTTTATTTGCACTGTTTTTGTTGTTGTTGTTGCTGCTGCTGCTACTGCTATTTTTTTTTGTTGTTTTTCTTTTCTTTTCTTATGAAGTCGTATACTCGATTTGGTTTGTTGACGTAAAACAAAGAAAACGCGCCAAGTGGAAGTGGGCAACCCAAAGGGAACACAGCCAGCTAACTTATAACAACAAGTGCAAAACATATAGAGTGAAGTCGAAAAAACGAAACAAAAAACTATACAACACATTTATATGGGTACAGTGAGACCTGTCAGCGTGTACAACTAATGCCTTGTGATTCATTGACCAGTTGATTCATTAGGCATTTGACCGAGTGTCATCGCCTAAATATAAACAACTTTAGAGAACGAGTTTCAAATTGTATTTATAAATCTTTCACTTTATGCGAAACCTTTCTAAAACAAATATTTATTGAATAAAAAAAAACGATTTTTATTATTATTATTTTTATTTTATTAAAAAACAAACTCTTTTTCTAAAATGTGGGGGTTAAAATCAAAAATAATCGAAAATAATCAGTTTTGCCAGAGAGAATAAACAATGACCAAAATGCCAAAAAATGTCAAATTAATTTTGTATATTTTTTAAATGTAGAATCAATCTGTATGACAAATCATGATCAAAATGCCATCAAACATGAAAATCGGTTAAATTTTGACAAAGTTATGGGAGTTTGAAATATGGGAGTTACGGATCCGAGAACTTTACATGTCAAAATTTTTGTCAATTTTGGCATGATTTTTGACGAAAAATTTGATACCCCCAGAATCACCTTAAATGTTGTTTTTTATACTAATTATGACCAATACAATCGATTAAAAGTGAAAATTCGAAAATCTAAATTTTGAAAAAAAAATTTTTCGAAAATGAATAAGGGGGGAGTACATGATTTTTGGGCGAAAAATTGCAAAAATTTTTATTGTTGAAAATGCATATATTTTAAATGTAGAATCAATCTATAGGATAAATCATGATCAAAATGCCATCAAACATGAAAATCGGTTAAATTTTGACAAAGTTATGGGAGTTNTATGGGAGTTACGGATCCGAGAACTTTACATGTCAAAATTTGTGTGAATTTCAGAACTTCAGAATCACTATTAAAGTTGCTTTTTATACTAATTATGAAACACAAAATCGATAAAAAGTATAAAATCGCAATTTTATATTTTGAAAAAAATATGTATTTAAAAAAAAAAATTCTATTTTTAAAATTGCATATATTTTAAATACAGAATTAATCAAAGCATGAAAATCGGTTCGATTTTGACATAACTATGCTAGTTGTTTTCCTATTTCCTATGTCTTTGTGTTTAATTATAGTAATTGATTGGCTTCATGTTTGTGATTACGTTGTTTAAAATAAGTAAAGAAACAAAAAACAAAAACAGTTAACATAAAAAGGCTCTGACGTTGCTCGCCAAATAGTTGAAGGTTCTTGGCTTGGCTGCTCAGCCGGGCAGATGCACACTCATTGGCCGGGCCTTATAGAGCAGAAATCATGGCCCGAGCTGTTAGATAACAATTAGCAAATAAATTTATGCGCCCAAATAACACAAATGCAAATCTCAGGCAACAAAGGAAAAAATAGGTATATATATACACATATATATATATATATAGTTTATATAAATGAATAATATATCTAGCAGTATTTATCGAAGCTGGCAAAGCTTTGGTGACTATTTTTGCTGTCTTTTGGCGAAACAAGTAGTTGAATTTCCTTTTTCAAAAACTTAGATATTGACAGACAGAGAGTTTAACTTGTGTGTGTGTGTGTGTGTGTGTGTGTGTGCGTATGTGTCTTTGTGTGTGTGACATTAAACCACACACAAACAAGTGCGCCATATTTGGCAATTGACTTTGCAGCCAACTGAGCCAACTTAGAAATAAAAATGTATTTGTCTGTGCTCGCGTTTGTGTTCAGTATTTGCCTGATATATATAAATGTATATATATATATATTTGTATGATTATGCGTGTGCTTTTTTTTAACTGTTTATGCTGCCCACTTGCGATGGCCAGCGGCTTGATAAATAATTTTAGTTTTATAAACACAAATTGACACTTCAAATTGTTTGCCAAAAAATCACAAAAAAAAAAAGAGAATAAAAAGTAATAAAAAGGCAAAAAACGAGAAGTAAAAATCTTGCAAAAGGCATGAAATCAATTTGAATTAAGCCGCCCCGCTTTGTGGCACGTCGCGTTGAGATTTGCTGCCTCGGGGGCACTGCTGAAGGTTTGCGTCTGGATCTCTGGAATATATCATAAACTTAAGCACAAGCACTTCGCGGAATTGGCCAGGCAGGTAGCTTGTTCTTGTTGTTGTTGTTGTTGTTGTTGTTGTTGTTGTTGTTGCTGTTGGCAAATCAGATTTGTATCGGCAAAGATCTAAAACAAAATCGCAACCCTCTAATGCGGGGCGGGCTGGCGTATCAGGCAACAACAAGAACCGATAAAAGTATTTATGATCTTGAGAAACGAAACTTCGCAGGGAGCTCGAGTTCGCATTATGTTTGCCAAACAGCTCGAGGCTGTCGCGTTAATTAATTGTTTGTCTTTCGATTATCGCAGACTTTGGCGCAACAACAATTTTAAATACAGTCGCGATTCACCAATTTGAATTGTTCTCAGATTTGTGCTCCAAATGCAATTGACAAATATTTGACATTAACATAAAATAAGTTCTTTACGGAAGTGAATAGGGATGTTGTGGGTTCAAATCCTAAGCTAATGCTGATCAAGAAGACCCAGTTCTAATTGGTTTTAATATAATAAAAAAAAAGTAAAAATAATAAATTAAGCAAGATGAGTATCTTTTTTTTTAAATAAAAGATTTTTAGGTAAATTTCCCTTTTTTTACCTATAAAATATTTTGATTATGCTACCAAAATGGAAATTAAAAATTTTCTGTCAAACGATAAGAAAATTAACTTTTCCTATGCCCCACATAATCTACCCTTACCAACAACTCTAAGCTTTTAATGAGCTGCACTTGCTTGTGGAAAATGGTGGGTGGAGTGGGCCGTCGGCGGTGCTGGAGTCTATTTTCTTATCAGAATTACTGTTCCGCGTAATTGATCTAGTTCGAACGCGTCGATGGGCCAATAAATATTATTTCAACTGTCGGCTTATGCAAGCAGATGCTGATCGCTAATAAGAAGGCAAACAATTATTTATTTATTTATTACGGTCCGTTTAATGGGGGCCGGCGGGCTGTGATAAATATTTTTTAATTTAGAAAAAAAAATATATATATATGAAACTTACCACACAAAACAAAAACAAAAATGTATTATATACTGGCAGCTCAACACCTGTTGCACTTGTTGTTTTTGTTTTTGCTGTTGGTGCTCTGCTCCAATTTGTGAATGAGCTTAATTGCATTTATCGATAGCACTTTGTTTGGCTTGCGTCAAAGTTATCGTTTCTCGTTTCTAGTTGTTGCATTTGTTGCTGCTGCTGTCGTTGTTGTTGTTGTTGTTGTTGTTTTAATTAGCAACACAAACACATTAACTAACACACAAACACAGAGACACCGACACCGACTGGCAGACTGGGCGCATGGCAGGGCGCCCACGCAACGTGCCAAAAGAAAACGCGTTTATTGAAAACGCAACTGCGACAGGCGACGACGGCAACAGCCGCGCAAAGAACTTTGTTAGCTGCGCCAGCGATTCAGCAGCCAAACGAACGCCGAGCAAAAAAAAAAAGAAAAACAAACGGCAAACACAACAATTACAAAATGCAATGCAAAATTGCAACTTGTGAATTCCGTCTTCGCTGCTGCACAGTAACCGATTCGCTGGAGCGCTCGCGATCAACTGAACATACACTGAAATTCAAATTTATACGACCGGCCGCTCAGTTCGTCTTCTTCTTTCTGTTTACCGTTTTGTGTGCAAATGCTGCGCATGCGCACCACAACTACTCGCCTCGAGTATCTAAAAACGACTGAAGTTAAGAGAGCTCATTGCTTGCTGCGTACGATCATAGAGAGCGCGAGAGTTCTGCTGCTGCGCTCACTTAGCATGCGTACCGCACGAATATCCCGATTGCTTTCGACTACGAATAACTGTGCTTAATAAAATATAACGCATATGCAAGTATGTTTGCAAGTAGCATATTTTTGGTAGGTATAATAATATGGAGCTCCACTGTTAACTTTTATTTTACCGAATATAAGTTATGAAATATTTTAGATATATTTTATATTTTATTTAAATACGATTTTGAATTTTCATATATAACCGGTTCAAATTGCGGTATTTTTTTTAGATAAAAATCGTATCATTACTCCCCGGATTTGGGCGCTTTAAAGAATTTATAAGTATACTTACAATTTTATTGTAAGTAGTCGTTTGAAATACAAATTCAAAAAAACTAAATAAATTCTATTGTGTTCAAAATTTCATAACGGAAGTGCGCCTAAAATTAACCAAACGCCACTTATTTCCCAGCCCTGGTTGAAACATATGTTTTGCACAGCCCATCTGTACGTTACAGAAGTTGCCGTCTCTTTCTACCGACGAACGCGACTGCATTAAATTTACAGATTGTTTAATTAAATCAAAAGTACAAGATGCTGGCCAAACGAATGCAACTATGGCGAGCGACCCAGGCGGCGCTTACATTAAATACAACAAACAAGGCTGCCACACAGGTAAGTGCGCATTGAAAACACCGGCGAGCGCCACCTGAGGAGAACCCGATGACATAACCTGCAAAGCGCGGTTTGTTATGAATGAGCTTTGAATAACGGCACCTTTACAGATGTTTACAACAGGCGGCAGCAGTCGCGACATGCACATGAGCAGCAGTTGGAGCCACCAGCTGCACGGCCGTGTGATGCAGGCACCTCTAATCCGGATTTGTGGCCCAGCCGTAGGAGGATTGCGATTTGCCAGTACAGATGAATCCGCTAAAGAGCTGGTGGACCTGCCAGCTATTCCTGAAGCGCCAACACCGCCAGTCGTTGACGCAAACGGCCTAATGGAAACCATCAACCTGGCGGGTGAACCACCATTTGCCTCCATTGGCCTGGGCGGCTGGTCGCCCGTGGGCATGGTACAAAACTGCATGGAATTTCTGCACTGCTCGTGGGATATTCCCTGGTGGGGCACCATTGCAATTGGAACGCTCGTCGTGCGCACCCTAATCTTTCCATTGGTCATCCTGGCGCAGCGCAACTCCGCCAAGATGAGCAACAACATGCCACAGATGCAGGTGCTACAGCTTAAAATGACGGAGGCACGTCAGTCGGGCAATGCCATTGAATCGGCACGCTATGCGCAGGAAATGATGCTGTTTATGAAGGAGAAGGGCGTTAATCCTCTAAAGAACATGATTGTGCCACTGGCGCAAGCGCCGCTCTTTTTGTCCTTCTTCATGGGTCTGCGCCAGATGGCCAATGCGCCTGTGGAATCGATGCGTGACGGTGGTCTTTTCTGGTTCACCGATCTGACGCTGGCCGATCCGTTCTATCTGCTGCCCGTTATTACCAGCGCCACGCTGTATCTGACCATTGAGCTGGGCACGGATAGCGCGCGTCTTTCGGCGGCCAACATGAACACCATGAAGTACGTCCTGCGCGCCCTACCCATTGTCATATTTCCCTTCACCATGAACTTCCCTGCTGCCATTCTGACGTACTGGGCCTGCAGTAACTTCATCTCGCTGGGCCAGGTGGCGGTATTACGTATTCCCGCTGTGCGCGATTACTTCAAAATTGAAAAGATGGTTTCCCATCCGCCCAGTTCGCTGCCCGCCACGAAAAAGGGTTTCGTCGGCGGCATGAAGGAGTGTAAGTATTGAAGCTAGCACATCCGTAGTTATCCCGCCTAATTTCCCTTCACTTACAGCTTGGGACAACATGAAGATCACAAAGGAGATCGAGGAGCGACAGCGATTGGATGAAATACGCTTTGCCAAGGCCGGCAAAGGACCGTTGGTGAAGACATACAAATACGATCCCACCAAGCCACAAACAGCCAGCCCCTTGCAAAACCAGCCACAGATCACTGGCAGCCTGAAGCCCCCCTCCAAAGAGCAGTAGCCACGTCCAGCGCGGCCACAGTGGCCTCTTTGTTAATGTTAGAGCTGTAGCCTTTAGTTTGATGACCCAACAGTTGCTGCAAATCGGTGTATGCTAAAAATATCATATTTTCTATTAACAAAAACAATACACAAGACGTTTTTAGTTCAATTGAGTTAAGTTGTGGGGAGTTTAGCCCTTTGCCGAGATGCACTGATTTATGACTTCAGCCAGGTGTTTGTTTTCCAGCGCTGCCGCAACGCGTTCCTTATCCGCCAGCTGCTTGTTCACGGCCAACTCGGAGGCGTGCGTTCCCGGCGTTATCTCGACGGTCACCTTGAAGCGGGGCGGCAGCGAACGCAATAGCTTGACGCGAATGGAGAGTCCAATCAGTGTGGCCATTGAACAGTGCGGAATTGTTGGTGTAAAGTTGATGTGCACCGAATTCTGCTTGTCGCTGATGGTGATCAACTCCTCCTGCACTACGTGCAGCTCCTCCAGCGACAGCGGATGCTCCGGATCGTTAATATTTCGTATGAGATCTGCATTCAATATCAATGTTTACATTGTACACGCTCTCTCTGTTGAGTGGCTTACCAAAGATTTCTCGCTTGTCGAAGGGATCGGCAATGCTCTCATCCTCTTCGATGGCTGTTACCACGCGCTCTTTGATCTTGCCATAGACGCTCGGATTTAAATTCTCTATTTCTGTGGGCATATTTCTTGTTTTTACTGCTAATTTACTGAATTATTAATTTATTGATAACTTTGCTTGATGCTAAATAAAAGTGTGTACACAATTGATGGACATCAAATGGTCATATTTTGCCAGTTTATTTATTCGCAGACATTGTACACACTGGCGCAACTGGAACGTTCTATTATTTAAATTGCAAATTTCTAAGTCGCAATTAAATTTACATAGTAATTAAAATTAGCTGCTTACTGTAAAAATAGAAATGTAAACAAAAGTCTCAACAAATGTAACTTGATTTTATCGACATTTGATGCACATACAAACCAACTGATTATATTAATTAGAATTTTGCATAGGCTTCCAGTAAAACTTAATGCAAGCAGAAGGATCATCATGAAGCCTGTCGCGAACAGTGTTTCCACACCAGAAGCATATGAAATCATGAAAACAAATATATTTACTGACTTTGAGCACACACTGGTACGAATAGAACGTTACTTAATTAAAATTATTAATTTCGATTGCCACATTCAAATTTGAATGCAATAATCAACGAATCAGAATTAACTTGACGAAAATGGTACAGTTGCTAGTAAAACGTTATTAATGCGCGTTAATGTAAACAAAAGTGTCATCTTACGTAAAACCTGTAATTAGGGGCGTTTCACAATTATATTTATGTGCATTTTAATTAGCCTTCCTAGTATTTGCACTGATTTCTAGACGTATACGTGCGAAAGTAGCTTTTCGCAACAATGTGCTAAATAGAGATGACTAACACGCCGGGTTCCCAAGATCCCCAGCACCGAGCAATAGACATATACATAAATATATTCTGCCCACCTGACCAACACACAGAGAGTCGCCTTGAGCCACTTTGGATTTGCATTCAAATCCACATATAGTATAGCTGCCAACTTGTATATGTCAGAAGATGCTGTGCTGATTTTTACAGCTTATAATTAACCTGCTCTATCGTTGAAAACATCAATAAGGAAAATATGTACATATATATACAATAATATTGATATAGAAACTCAACCGGTACACTCGACACTCGGCGTTAAGCCAGTACGATAATTATCACCAATTTACAAACGGGTTAACAACAACCTCAAACATAACGTTGCTCCCGTCCGTTGGGATCCGTCCAGTTGCCATATAATGGCCCGGCGACCGAGAAACTCCAACAGTCCGCTAGAAATACAGCTTCAGTCCAGACAAACTACTTCCGCGAACATGAGAAACTTCGTAAGTCGAACAATTTTGATTTTCTCCATATGCCTTCACTGTGAACTTTGCATTTGCAGTTAATTTTTGCCGTCGCTTTGTGCGCCGTTTGCCATGCGGCTCCGGCACCCAAGGATGCCGATCGGCTGGATCGTCCCAGCCCGATCAATCCGGATGTCGTGAGCGATCCCAAGCCAGCAGAAAAAGTTGTGCCGCTGACACTACCTGTGCCGGAGACGAAGCATCACCAGAAGCGCGAGGAGGCCGCTCCTGCCAAGCCTCATTCCGTCATCGCTTCGGAGGGCCTGCATCATAATCCGGATATTCAGAACAGTGAGCTGCCCTCAGGAAAGCCAGCTAGTGTTTTGGCTCACGGGGCACTGCAGCACGATCCCAAAAAACTAAAGCGCGAGACACAGTCAAAGCCAGCTGAACATTCCCACACCCATGATAGCCATGATAGCCACAAGGAGCACGCTGAACACAAGGACGCACGTCATCAGCGCGATATTCCTGTGCCCACAGAAGTGAAGACGAAGCCCGCCACCGGCGAGAGCACGGAGAAGCCCCAAGTGGAGGATGTGCATAGTCATGTGCCTGCCGGTCAAAGCAGCGAACACGCCCATGGTCCACTGCGTCATCATCCAGTGCCCGTTGCTGAACTGTTCAACAAGCCCAAATCCAATCCTCAGCCCAGCGCCAGCAGCTCTGAGGAAAGCAAGGAGAGCAAAGAGAGCAAGGAAAGCAAGGCCTAAATGACGACCTCAACTTTCGTATTACATAAGCCAAGATTACCCGCTAATTGATATGTCACGTTTTGGAAAATGGAATCAAAACGAAAAGTCATAAAAAAATAAATAAAACGAACAACAATATTGAATCGCTTACAAAACTCAATTGCTAATTATTAACTAAATATATAATATATTGACTATATATATATATATGTATATATATTTACGCTCTGGCACTAACATTCACATCCCCCGAACCCGTGTCGAAGTAATCGTCTGACCTAAAGATGGGCACCGGCTGAAACTCGCCTTCAACCAAATTGCTTTTGGGCGGCGTTTCAGATAATTCTGCGGCGTATAGCCGCGCCTTTAACGGTTTTAGCAGCAGACCCTTGATGCTGTAATCGGTCACATTTAGCTCCTGCTCGGCCACATCCACAGCGCTCTCCACCTGGTTCAAATTCTCGTTGACCGTGGCCACAAACTGCTCCAAGTTATCAATTCGCTGGCGCAGCTCGTTAAAGTTGTCGCTAAAACTAAGAATTGTGCTTACATGATTGGCCATGATACCGTTAGATTCAGCGCGCACCTAATATATACAATGATATACATTGAAATGAATAGACATAAAAAATGAATAACTTACGGAAGCCAAAACCGTTTCAAATTCGTCCAGACGTGCCAGCATGTCATCAATGCTGTTGCACAGCGGATTTATCTGTCGTTGACAATATTGTTGTTAACCATTGCATACAATTTGCATGTTAGTTCAATTACCTCCTTGGCCAGGTCGGCGCTTTGTATAATTTTAGCATAATCATTTCCAGCTTGTTCAACCATTTTTATCATCTGTTGCTGCCAGCAACAACAATAAATCAACAAAACTAAACCGATTAGCGATAACGTAATAATCGATATGGAATAATATTTAGCAGCACTGCACAGTTAGGTAGTAGGGTATATTAGCTGATAGAAGCGTACGTCATTTTGGAACGCAAATTGCAACTAAAACTTAATATTTTTATCATATTCAGAAAGTGATAGCTTGCTAACAAATTTCCAATTTGAAAAGTCTCTTCAGAAAACCATACCGATACAATCGTTTACCATTCTTGTGCCAGTCTTTTTAGCTTTGCTCAGTGCTGGACAACGATTATTTTGATAAGGTTGGCAACAATGCGCATATTGCAAATTCAGTTCTCGCGTATGTTGTATTGATTTGTGCTTCCTTGCAGAAAGCCTGAGGAAACCAGAGCCACTGCAGATATGAGCAACTACCGCGGCATCGGAGGCGGCGGCTTTCCGTACAAGAAGCAGCCCAGCGCTGGCAACAACATGAGTGCAGTGCCCCCGCCGCCGGCTTTAAGCAGCAATCGCGGAGGCGGGGGATTCGCATTCAGCTTCAACCGTGGCAGAGGCGGCACATCCGCTGGCCCATCAACCGGCGCAGCCAGCAGCACATCCAAGCACGGCTACTCGACGCTCGAGTCCATCAGCCAGTACACCAACGCCACGAACTTTGTGGGCAAGCGCAAACAGCACATGGACGATGATTATTTCGACGACGATGATGAGCCGCCGCAGAGGCCGCCGCTGGAGCAGGCGTATATACCGGCGCCCGGATCGCCCGGTGCGAAGGCAACGGCCACAAACGATTCGGACTCCGATGAGGATCCGCTGGAGCAGTTCATGGCTGGCATCAATCAGCAGGTGGAGAAGGAGAAGGTGCGCGCCGCCACGGATCAGCAGCAGAAGGCGAGCAGCGCGCCGCTGGAGAAGAAGGGCGTCCGCGGCGACATCGATGACGAGGATGATGAGGAGAGCTACTATCGCTACATGGAGGAGAATCCGAATGCGGGACTGCGCGACGAGGGCTCCGATCAGGAGATCGACTACGATGAGGACGGCAACCCGATAGCGCCGCCCAAGAAGAAGGACATTGATCCGCTGCCGCCCATCTACCACTCGGAGATTGACTACGAACCGTTCGAGCGCAACTTTTACACGCCGCACGAGGACATCGCCCAGCTGGACGAGGAGCAGGTGCGCGAGCTGCGTCGCACGCTGGGCGTTAAGGTGAGCGGCGCCCTGCCGCCCAAGCCGGTTAGCTCCTTTGGCCACTTCGGCTTCGACGACCAGCTGCTGAAGGCCGTGCGCAAGGCCGAGTACACACAGCCGACGCCCATCCAGGCGCAGGCAGTGCCGGCGGCACTGTCCGGCCGCGACATCATCGGCATTGCCAAGACGGGCTCCGGCAAGACGGCCGCGTTCATCTGGCCGCTGCTCACCCATCTGATGGATCAGCGCGAGCTGCGCCCCGGCGACGGACCCATCGGACTCATCCTGGCGCCGACGCGCGAACTCTCGCTGCAGATCTACAACGAAGCGAAGAAGTTTGGCAAGGTGTACAACATCAATGTCGTCTGCTGCTACGGCGGCGGCTCCAAGTGGGAGCAGAGCAAGGCGCTGGAGCAGGGCTGCGAGATCGTGGTGGCCACGCCCGGACGCATGATCGATATGGTCAAAATGAAGGCGACCAATTTGCGGCGGGTCACCTTCCTGGTGCTGGACGAGGCGGATCGCATGTTCCACATGGGCTTCGAGCCGCAGGTGCGCTCCATTTGCAATCACGTGCGTCCGGACAGACAGACGCTGCTCTTCTCGGCCACGTTCAAGAAGCGGATCGAGCGCCTCGCCCGCGACATTCTCACCGATCCGGTGCGCATTGTCCAGGGCGATCTGAACGAGGCCAATCAGGACATTACGCAGCACGTTTACGTCTTTCCCAATCCGCTGCAGAAGTGGAACTGGCTGCTGTGCCACCTGGTCAAGTTTCTATCCGAGGGCGCCGTCCTGGTCTTTGTCACCAAGAAGGCGGACGCCGAAACGGTGGCCAACAATTTGCTCGTCAAGGAGCACAACTGCCTGCTGCTGCACGGCGACATGGATCAGGCGGACCGCAACAAGGTCATCACACAGTTCAAGCGGAAGGAGTGCGACATCCTGGTGGCCACCGATGTGGCCGCCCGCGGCCTCGACATCCCCCACATACGGAACGTGGTCAACTACGACATTGCCCGGGACATTGACACACACACCCATCGCATCGGCCGGACGGGCCGTGCGGGGGAGAAGGGCAACGCCTACACGCTGGTCACCGACAAGGACAAGGAGTTCGCCGGCCATCTGGTGCGCAATCTGGAGGGCGCCGATCAGGAGGTGCCCGAAGATCTCATGGAGCTGGCCATGAAGAGCTCCTGGTTCCGCAGCTCCCGCTTCAAGCAGGGCAAGGGCCGCAAGCCCCTCAACAATTTCATGGGCCTCGGCTATCGCGAGCGCTCGGGCAGCGCAGCAGCCGGATCGGCTGGCACGGGCGCCGGTGGCGCTGCCAAAAGCAAGGGTCCCGTACCCGAGCCGAGCAAATCGCTGACGGGCGCCGGACCCGCCACGGATCGCTATTCGGCCATGCGCCAGGCCTTCCGTTCGCAGTACAATTCACAGTTTCGCGCTTCCAGCGATCGCACCTGGGAACAGACGGTCCCGGAGACGGGCGTCTTTGCCGCGCCGCCGCCGCCGCCACCACCGGCACCGACACCGGCAACAGCAACAGCAACGGCAGCTCCAGCTAGCGGCAGCAGCAGCAACAGCGGCAGCAGCAGCCAGGATGCGAGACGTGCCAAGAAGAGTCGTTGGAACTAAAAACCTGAATCGAAAAGTCAATCCTCGTTTAATTTCATATTATTTAATGTGTATTTGCTCTTGTTTCATCATTTAAAATTACAACTTAATCGCTAGCATTAAATATATATAATACATATATATATATATATATACATATAAACATATATCTGTATATATATATATATATGCATATATTCATATACCCTTTATATATAATGTTAGGTAAATACTCGTATATACACCGCTCCATTCACACTCAGCCAATGCCGATTCAATAAAAATGTCATTAATTATAATTAATTAATTATGTATCTTTTATTTTTTCATGTGTATTTTATTTTGAATAAAATCACATTTGCGCATATTCCATGGCCTTAACTGAACCCAAATCGGTTCCAATTATTCGTCTGTCGTCGTTTTCTCTCAGTGCATAGCTAAGGAATCGTACCGTTAACTGTACACTGCGCGAAAGACAAACTGCCCAAGTTTAGATTTTTTCTTTTCTGTAAGTAATTCATCTTTTGTTTTTTTTTAAGATTTTTGCCTTTTTTTTGTTGTTTGCGTTTTTTTTTTGTTTTGTTTTTTTGAAGCGAGAAAAATTTCGAAGCTATTCGTAAATTTATGAAATATTGTTTTACAATGAAACCACTACGATTTTTTTTTCATTTTTGTTTTTTTTTTTTGTTTTAAGTTCTCTTTTGTTTTTTTTTGTTTTTGTGTTTTTCAATAAGAGTACGACGATAAGCATTATATAATAATTTAGCATATGGTTTGATATAACATTGAGAAAAGTTGAGATTCATTTAACTACCACATTGACGAGATTTTTCATAATTGTTTTAAGCATTCTTTCATTTCGTTTTCGTTTTTGTTTTCGTTTTTGTTTTTGTTTTTGTTGACTTGGAATAGCTCGAAAAGCATTTAATTCGCTTAAAAATTTTTCTATTTTTGTGTTTTTTCTGTTTTTTCATTCATGTTCAATTTTGTATTATATGCATAATTTGAATAAATTATCATATATGCTTCGTTTATTTGTGTGTTGTTAGTTTTCTGCTGATCAAAAATCGTTCGGTGTGTGGGTATTATTATTATTATATATATAAAAATTGGTCCATGTTAACCACATCGTACGAAACCAAAGCGAAAACTGAAATGTACAAAAAAAAAAATTAAAATACTTAAAAAAAAAAAAATATTATGGAACTATAAATAAATGGAAAATGAAAAAAGAAACTCAAATTTGTTTTTAAACAATACTCTTTTATATATGTATTTTTTATTTATATGTATTAATTAGTTTTTTGTTTTGTTTTGTTGTATTTTTTTTGTGTGTGTGTGTGTGTTTTTGTTGTTGCCGCATATAACATACATATCGATATATATTTATATATACAAGTTTATTTTATTTAATCATATTTTATTTAAGTTCTAGCGTTAAATTTGATTTAAATTTTTAATAGTTTGTTTGCGCTCTCTAACCTGCCTTAAAATACAAGTACAATTGTTTTATTTTACAATTAATATTTCTGTTTTTTCTTTTGTTGTTGTTGTTTTTTTTTTAGTTTTTTTGTTTTGTTTTGTTTTGTTTTTAGTTTTGGGCGCTAAATCGATTAATTTTACATAGGCTTCAAAAAAAAAATAATTAAAATTATGCAACAATTAAAATGTAAATGTTTTCATTTTATAAATGTAATAAAATTGTTGGGATTTTGTTTTTGTTTTTGTTTGCTCATGTTTTCCCTTTTACTTTTTGTATTTTTTCTTTTATATTCTTTATCATTTACTGCGTTGTAGTTGTTGTTGTTGTTGTTAATTTTTCTTTTAATATTATTTTCTTTTTACTTTCTTTTAATACTTTGTACAATAAACAAGAAACATTTCGCATAGGAAAATGTAAATCAAATGTTTTTTAGAACGTTTTAGGCTCCACGAAAACGGTTGATTCAATTTTTTTCTTCAAATAATTGAAAAAAAAAATGTGGTGTTTTGTTTTTTTTTTTGGGGGCCGTCGAAAATTAAACATTTAAATTCGTAAATTTCATTGAAGGAATTTTTTTTTATGCTCTCAACTGAATTATTTATATGGTATAATGACTGTTTGTTGTTGTTGTTGTTGTTTGTTTTCATAGTTGTTGTTGTTTTCATTTTTTGTTTGTTTTAAATTAAATGCCAATTAATTTAATTAATTAATTTTTAAATCACATTTCATTGTTTTTCAACACTGCAAATTCAAATTTTGCATTTGCTGCTTCAATTTTGTGTTGTTGTGTGTGTGTGTGTGTGTGTGTGTGTGTGTGGTGTGTGTGTGAGGAAACGAAAATGTATTTTGTTGTTGTTGTTGTTGTTGGTTTTTGAAGTATGCTACTTGTTTTTTAGTGCACAATTCATTAAAATTAATAATACTATATACAATTATGGTTTTGGGGCCATTTTAATGCATGTGTTCGTTTTTTTTTGCATTTGCATTTTCATTTTTTTTTTTGTTAAGGAATTTCTCAATCATGCTGATCGGGGACAACAACACTGGCGCAACTTTAATCGAATAACGTGGCCAGCAAATCGTCGCTGGCATTGTTATTGCTGCTGCCGCTCGACGGCGGCGTATTCAGATCCGGTTGCGGATCCAGGTACGACAGGATCTCCATTGGGTCCATGTCCTGCAACAGCTGTAAGCAAAGCAAATTTGTTTTCATATTAGTTAAACTGTTGCCACTGTTGAATTTTCCAGTTTTCGCCACTTACATTCAAATCGTGCCCGCTGCTGTCCAGGCCCGCGGCGGAGGGATCAAAGTTCTGCAGCTCGGCGCTCAGATCGCTCTCAAACTTCAGCTGCGTCTGGCTGCTCATCAGCGAGTTGAGCAGCTGCTCCTGCTGCGACTGTTGCTGCTGCTGTTGCTGCTGCTGTTGCTGCTGTTGCTGGCTGTCCGCGTTGGCGGACATGCTGGTGCTGCTGCCGCCCAGGCTGCGGCTGGGCGTGCCCGGCGTCTGTGGTGAATTGTGTCCAGTGCTGTTGTTGTTGTTGTTGTTGCTGTTGTTGTTGTTGCCATTGGAGGCATTCGGCGTGCCGCCGCTAATCGGCTCATTGTGCGACGAGCTGACGCTGGGCGGACCGCCCGGCGTCATCGGATGACTGACCGCGCCCGGTGTGTGCGGCGTGTGTGGCATCTATTTAAGTAAAATAAACAAAAAAGCGATTAAAACTTAGTTAAGCCAACTAACTGTTGTTGAGCTTACCTGATCGCTGAGCGATTTCTCCATGGCATTGAGCTGATCCAGCGAGTTGACGCCATCGCTGTTGGCCAGGCTGTTGTTGTCGCTGTGGCTGCCACTGAAGCTGTCATAGCTGCTGCGATTGCCACTGCAATGGATTAAACGGAGAGAGAGAGAGAGAGCAATTAGCGATTGATTAATAAAAAATTGATTATACAAATCAAATCATTCACATTACAAGATTTTGTTTAAATTTCGATTGTTATTAGAATGTGCTCTAAAATTGTAAGATATGGTTTTTCGCCTACAATATTATATGTTGATTTTTATCAATTTGCCACGCCTACAGTGGGCGTAGCCAAAAAATATTTGTCCAAACTTTAGAGCAGCTCAGCAGTAATCTGGCTGCAAAAATTTGACTTAGCTATATAAATTAAATAAATTTTTATTTAACTTCTAACTTATTAGAAAAAAAAAAAATATATATATTTATAAAAAATATATATAAATTCGAATTAATCTCAAAAAAGTCTTTCTAGCTTCAACCTGTACATGGACAAACGGACAGACTCTCCCTTGCTCACTTTGTGAACGATGGAATTGGAATCTTTTTTGGTTAACTTACAGCTGGGCGCCGTTGGGTGCGTTGTTGTTGCCCATCATGTTGCCGTTGGCAATGGAATTCATGTCGTGCATGTTGTATGGACTCATCGCCTGTGAGTTGTCCCATGTGGGCAGCTGCGTGGAGCCCGGCGACATGACCTTGGCAATGTCATCGCAGAGCTCCTGCTTGATGGCGGGCAATCCGCTTGGCACGCTGCCGACGCTGCTGACGCTGGTGTTGCTGTTGCCGCTGCCGTTGTTGTTACCGTTGTTGTTGTTGTTGTTACTATTGTTGTTGTTGTTGGTGTTGTTGTTAGCATTGTTGGTGGTGCCATTTGGTGGCGCCACAACGCCGGGTGGTGCGCCCGCTTGCGGTGCATTCGGCATGCCGCTGTTGTGCTGCAAGGCGCGCCAATTGGCCGACGAATCAATGATCACCTCATCGACATCGGAGGTGCTCAGCGTGTTGAGTATGGCCCAGATGTACTGATCGATCTCCAGGGTGTCCGTGATCGCCGATTTGCTGCACTCCGGGCAGCGCCACGAGCCGCGCTCGCTGTTGATCATCAGATAGGCCTCCAGATCGAAGCACTGTACGTGCTTGCACTCGTGACCGCGCGCCGGCAGCCGTATCCGGCTCTTTGTAATCGGGCACTTCAATGAGATCTTGGCGCACTGCTGCGCCGCATCCGGAGTGGCCCCGTTCGAGACGCCATCGGCGCCGACGACGCTCAGATTGCGCTTGATCTTCTGGACGCTGTGCTCCAGCGGCAACAGATTCCGTTTGTGCAGCGTCTGCAGCACCTGGCGCACCGACGGACGATGGACTAGTTGCAGCACAAACAGATGCGACTGGAGCGGAAAATACATTGTCGTTATTTGCATGAGCTATTTGAAAAGGATCAAAGATTGCCGGATACTCACACAACAACAGGAACTGGCGGTCAGCTGGAGGGTATTGCGACCCGGCTGACAGACGGCCTTCAGATAGAGCGGACGCAGCGCGGTGCTGTTCTTCTCGGAGCGCTCGATGTTGAGCGGCGTGGCATTGGCGGAGACGGTGACGGTGTGCGGCCAGTTGGTGTTCATCTGGCGATCGTCCTGATGGAAGCATTTCAGCTGCAGTTCCAGATCGGTGCTGTACATCAAAACAAAGAAAAAAACACAGATTATGATCAATGATCAATCATTTGAATCAAGTTTAAGTTCACTTACCGGCACATCAGTGTGTTGTAGACATTCTGCTTGAGATGGAACACATGATTGCTCACCGAGAGATTGTGGAGCAGGCGGAACGGTGGCAAAATGATGCCATCGCGCACCGGGAATGTCAGTCTCATCTCTTCGCCTGCGCACAGAATAAAGGGATAACTAATTAGTAAACGATTCATTCATTACATTTACAATCTGTGTCCACTTACTGCTGTCCATTGGCGGCTTGATGTCCGGATTGGGGCTGACATAGGGCACGCTGCAGGCGGGCGTCAGCGGCGGCGTCGGATTGCCAGGAACTGGACTGTGCTGATAGTTTTGCTGGAAACTGTGAATCCAAAAAAGAAAGATACGGATGAGCGAGCGGTTTAATTGGATGCTGAGATTAGCGTTGCTTACCCTTGATTCTGGTAGGGATTGCCGGTGCTGGCGACGGCACCCGGTCCAGCCGGGCACATGCCGCCTTGGCCAGCGGCCACGCCCATGCCGCCGCCGTTGCCGCCGGTATAAAACTGGGCCTGGTGGGCACCGGCGCCAGCGCCATAGCCGACACCGGCGCCGCCCGCCTGCGGCACAAAGCGCTGCTGGCCCATGCAGCCGGGACCGGGTCCCATGCCGGCGCCACCCATGGGCATCATGGGGCCACCGCCGGGTCCCATAACCGGTCCGCCATTCGGTCCCATGCCGGCGCCGGCCGATATGCGTCCGTAGGCGCCAGCGCCGCCGCC
>SCDT01001708.1:0-17093 GCA_004143765.1 Drosophila melanica
TATATAAATATATAAATCCAAATTATAGTATGTGCATTAAAGCTTAATAAGAATATTTCCACACACAACACACCACACACACATGCAAACACGTGTTGTAAGTTTTAAAATTGTTGAAGCAAGCAAATAGCGTAAAGCAAATCATTTAACTAGACAGAAAACAAAACTACCTATAAACTATATGCATAATTATTATGTTTATTATTACTACATTAACATATAAATGTCATCTCAGAGATGTTTCAAAAGGAGCAACCAACCAACCAACCAACAAAAATGTAATAAAACTTAATGATAAAAAGAAAAATATTGAAATTCTATTCATAAAGACTGGTTGTCTTTTTCGTTTTTACTTCTAATTTATTTTAAATTTATTTTTTCTTTATATACGTTGATTTTATAAATTTAATGCGTAATTTGTTATATTGCTCAAAAATGGAACTTAAAAGTGCGCTGCTTAGGACATATTAAAATTTTGCGTAAAATCATATTCAATAGTTGGTATGACAGTTTGGACAAATTTTAAAAATATAATTAAATATAAATGTACACCCAGTTGGCCGCCGCCCTCTTCGACAGTTTGGATGATCTTTTTCATGATATCAGCATGACGGCAGGGATGCACCGATGCCATATTGGGCCCAGGCAAATGAGGATGCGATTCCATTGTAACAGTCTTTTTGGCATGATCCTGTGATACATCCTCGTACATTTGCTCTACATTAAGCGGCTTACGCTGCTCATCGTAGCCGACCACCCAAAGGCGAGGCGTTTGGTAGTATTTATCGTACGTAATATGCAGATCGTAGGTCCGTGTATGAAGTACGGAGTCGCCAATACTAGTAGTCTCGCCTGCCAAAACCGCTGCTGCTGTTGCGGTGTTCCTGGATTGCGTGTCAGGGTCATGTTTACGTGTGGTTGTGGCCACAGCAGGATCGACGAGTTCTAGCATGCCGCTTTCCTCAAATGCATCCATATCAATGGCCTCATCCTCATCGTCGTCATCCTCATTTTCGTCATTGGCTGCCGCTTCCGCCACCATTTTGTCGCTTTCGGGCGAGTGCATTTCCTCCTAAATGAAACTCATAAGTCTGTGCTATATCTTTTTTATTCAATGTAATAATCAAACCTTGCTTTCATCTAGTGTCAATTCGCAAATTTTGTCATCCAGTTGATTGGTGCCGTCATCGTTTAATTGATGTGTCTCCACCCAGCCACCATCGCCGCTCTCCTCTTCTACCAATGTCTCCTCTCCCACATACTCCATTTGTTTGCAGCGACGGTAGCACGGTACATTGCGTGTTATTAGGAATTGTTTATCTGCATTAAAATTAACTTCATTAAGTGTTAATAAGTTCACATATTTGTTTACCCTTTGGCAAGTATGGTTTTGTTTTGTTTTCATCGCCCGCCGCCCATTGCCATGTGGGACAATGGTGCACCAAGTGATCCCCAGCAGCCACAAATTCCTCTGGCGTTAAGACACCAGTTTCGCGAAATCTGGACTCCTATACCAAAATGAATAAAGTTTTATTTAATTGCTAAGCGGTCGAGGGCTGTTCGCCACTTCGGCGACAGAGTGCCAATTTAATTAGAAAAAGTTGACGAGTAAGTCAGCATACGTTAAATTAAAAAAAAATATGTGATATAGAATTTAATTAGACAAGTATGAAGACAAATATAATGTTTTATCAAATAAAAGGTACATAACTTTGCCCCTGCCCATTATTTGTAACCAAACCAAAAATAAATACTTGCCTTTAGAACTGGCGTCAAGTATTCTGCTACATTTAGTGCTGTGCCTTTTACTGTATTAAGCACGCTTTGCATTGTTGATGACTTAAGTATTTCCTTAGTTTCAAAGAATACAATACACCTTATATATATGAATAATAGCACACCAGGTTTCACTTTCCTTTTGGTTTCTATCGTTTGAACGCTGTGCAACACTGCAAAAAACTCGCAACAGCTGATGACAATGATGAAAAGGTCCGAAAAATAAACAATCGATATTAATTGTGTTCTATAAGGTGTGAATAAATATCGAACGAAATGTATTTTGACGATTGTTATCGCAGGCCCATAAGATAAATCAAATTTTTACAGCAAGTAACAAAATTAAGATTCGTTTACATTTAGAAAATTATTTTGTAAACGTCTCGTAGATAAGGAAAATGCAAATGACCCAAGACATTTTTGCACTATCGGCTGCAAAAAGTTTTAATACTATTTATCATATGGCTTGTAAAAATAAATTGAGAAAAAATTATTTTTGTAGTTTCGTTTTAGGAAAAGAGGAAAAGAGGAGTAGTAGGAGTAGAGGAGTAGGAAAAGAGCGTCCAAAGAAAGTGGGGGTTGTGTCTATCTTACTTAGTCTTTTACGAGGATTCCATTTCCGGCGGTGAAGCCTAACATTATTGTGTAGTTTCTCAAATATAGGCAAATAAAAGTTGCCGATAGGTCGGTAGCAGTATGATACCACAGGTTTTCCCGTATCGATACCACTTCACGGTGAATATTAATATAAATATTATTTGATATGGACTTTGCGATGGGCAAATGAAAGTCGTGCACTATTGATGAAAGTCGTTATAAATATCGTATATTCTATGGCGCAAACTGTTACACCCTGTATTTAAATTCAATTATATTGTAACTATTTTCCTAAATTTTATTTCCAATGTTAATTATAATTGTGTAACTATATCGTCCCAGCTACCGGTGACCTAGGAGCTGGAATGGTGCCCGCGCGTTTCTTTAGCACGGCACCCGCGCGGGCACCGCGGCGGTTCAGGAGGCTGAGACGGCCCAACGCTATCTTTAGCCACCTCGCCAGCGAACTGATCGCTATTGTTGATGGCCTTCATCATCTCCTGGAACCTCAATCGGATTTCTTCTCTAAACGAATGCGCTATATCGGCTTCGGTCGACTGTCGACAGGTCTCGTGGGCTTGGAAGAGGGCAACGTTTATGGCGGACGCTATATCCGATTTTATCGCGTTTCGAGGCTCTGTAGGGACGTTTCTATCCTTCGGCGGGGTACAGTACTACTAACATAATAAATTTAACTTTCTGAAAATATATCTTTACCTAATGTTTTACATAATTCTATAAATGATTAATAACTCATATATAACAGATAGTAAGTAATAGATAGTAGATAACAGATAACATCTAACGACTAACAAAACACAATATTTCGAGCACTAACACAATCATATACTGTAAGAGGGGAATCACCGTTTATCGGAATCACCCGTTACTCGAAGCTATACTATCTACCAACCCGTTGCGGTCAACATAAAAACTACTCAATATACAAACTTTAACAATTGAGGCCAAGTGCTTCAATAGTCAACAACGGTGACGATCCCCAGTTAGCATTTCTCCTGTTGGCACGTTTTCAGTCGAGTTTGTTTGCCGGCTCCACCAGTTTGGTTGGTACGCTGATCAAGCTTATTTCGAAAGGCCAATAAATCTTTTCGTTTTCTTCTGATCCATCATTATTTTTTTTCTGACCCAGTTTTTTAAACGTAACTCCTAAATTATTAAAGCTGGAGCCAATATATTCGCGTTAAGCATACGCTGATTTTATTCTTCGAGCTGTGGTTCGCAATCGCCCTTAATATCGATAAAACCATAAAAACCGCAAATCAAATATACAAATATACTTGTAGTTATCCATTTCCAATTTTTTAGGGCGGGGCGCTGGGGGTGTTCTAGTGGTGCAATCTGTGGGGGAGGTCATCAGATATCTACATGCCAAATTCGGTAGCTATATCTTTCAAATTGTGGAATATATTCAACATTCATAGATGTGTGATTTGAGGAGTACCGACATTTTATCGACTTACCAGCCTCCGAGTGGGCGTGGCACAAAAGTCTTAACACTTTGAGGATAACTACAAGTATATATCCAAAGTTCATGTCTCTATCTTCAATAGCGCCGAAATGTACAAAGAATAGCATTTTAACCCGTTTGCATTCATACATACATACACAAATTCACACAGGCACACACACACAAATGCACGCCGCACGCATTTTACTCGGATGTTGCGCGTGCCCCACTATAGAAACGAAATCTTTATTTTCTGCTAAACTAGATTAATGTCATTTTAAAACTTTCAGGATTTATAAGCAGCATTGCAATACAGGTACAAACCAAATTTCAGGTCTGTAGTATTTGATTTGCGTATTTTGTAGCATTTGATTTTTTTTTTTTTTGTCGATAATGGGGGCGATTGGGGGAGGTATTCAAAATCCAGAGGTATTAAAATCTGAGTCTAGTCAAAACGCACATAACGCACTAAACTTGTCGCATCTGCCTCTTTTAGTTACCGAGATATTGTAAAAAAACAAAAGGTTGTTATCGATTCTTATCGATATTAATGAAACGGAGCAAGTTATCGAAAAAAATGATAAACTTGTTCTGCGTATGATATATACGAACCTAATGAGACCAAGATCAGCTTTCTAGCTTTTGTAGTTTCCGAGATAGCTGCGTTCATACAGACGGACAGACAGACGGACAGACAGACGGACAGATAGACGGACAGACTTATGAATAAGGAAAAAATTAAAGAATTCAACATTACTCTACCATCGCTGTATTCGAACCCAGGACTCCACGGCTTGCGCCACAACTCTTACCAACTGGACCACGATCTTACTTGACTATGTTGTGTTAGAATTCAACTTAACCATTGCAAACAAAATTCCTAGAAAACGCAAGACAAATTTTGCATATGCATATGTATGCGTGCACATGTACACAGAAGTTGCCAAGCAGCTGCGCTTTGCCCTCACTACTGAAAATAGATTCTTGATTTGCTCGCAAACTAAATGTACGATGGTTATGAAATTTTTAGGACTTATTCAGATCATCGAAGTGTATGTACAAACCAATTTGCACGTGTGTTGGATGTGATTTGCTTTTTTTTTTATGGTTTTTTTGATATTGGGGGCGATTGGGGGAGGGGTCCAAAACCTGAAATATTTAAATTCTTCGTATGTTATACGCGAAAAAAATAAATTAGGTGACTCTAGCTTTGAAAGCGATAAATATCGATAGTAAGAAAACGTTAGGAATTATCGATGTTTTGAAATAAACTTGATCTGCGTATGATATATACGAACCGAATGAGACCAAGATCAGCTTTCTAGCTTTTGTAGTCTCCGAAATCGACGGACAGACTAACGGACATGGAAGCAGCTGCGCTTTGCCCTCACTACTGAAAATAGATTCTTGATTTGCTCGCAAACTAAATGTACGATGGTTATGAAATTTTCAGGACTTATTCAGATCATCGAAATGTATGTTCAAACCAATTTGCACGTGTGTAGTATTTGATTTACTTTGTTTTTATGGTTTTTTTCGATATTGGGGGCGATTGGGGGGAGGTATCCAAAACCTGAAGTATTTAAATTCTTCGTATATTTTACGCGAACATAAAAAAAAAACATAAAAAAAAATTTGGTGGCTCTAGCTTTTATAGTTTGGGAGCTATGCTTAAAAAACCGAGTCAAAAAAGCGATAAGTATCGATAATTAGAAAACGGAAAGAGTTATCGATGTTTTGAAATAAACTTGATCTGCGTATGGTATATACGAACCGAATGAGACCAAGATCAGCTTTCTTTCTTTTGTGGTCTCTGAAATCGACGCGTTCATACAGACGGACGGACAGACATACAGACGGACATGGCTAAATCGACTCGGCTAGTGATGCTGATCAAGAATATATATACTTTATGCCGAGTGGGTCGGAGATGCTTCCTTCTGCCTGTTACATACATTTGCACAAAACCATTATACCCTTTTTTACCCATTTTCAATGGGTTCAGGGTATAATAAAATGGTATTAATATAAGTTATAAATGAATGTAATATATTTATTGTTCCTCATGCACTTAGTAATATGCTATGCGCGTTTTGACCACAGGCACAAAACATTGGCAAAAGAATAACGAATCGCTGTGACGCTGCTAGCTAAAAAGATACACTTTCAAATTTGAAAACTAAAAAAAAGCATCCAAAGGTGAAAAATTAATCATATCATATCAAATTAAGTAGTATTATAGCTACGATCTTAACTAAACTTTGACATTATAACAAGAAGTCTTAATAATATAAATCATAATAATCATAAAATCTATTTAAAACACAATTATTATTAACATTAATTAACATTGGAAAAAAAATTTAGGAAAATAGGTACAATAATTAATTTTAAATTCAGGGTGTAACAAATTGCGCCATAGAATATACGATGTTTATAATGACTTTCATCAATAGTGCACGACTTTCATTTGCCCATCGCGAAGTCTTTGGCGATAGTCCATATCTATTAACTATTTTAATAATATTCATTGTAAAGTGGTATCGATACGGGAAAACCTGTGGTGTCATGCTGCCACCATAAATTTGCTTATATTTAGGAAACTACAGAAATATGTTAGGCTTCGCCGCTGAATATGGAATCCTCGTAAAAGACTAAGTAATCTAGTAAATCAATTTTTGTAAGGAGTTAATATTTTTTATATTATTGCACCAAGGCGCAAATTTTTTAAACTTGGAAATACCGATGGTAAAAAAAGAATTTCTGTTCACTTTAAAGTATATCGATAGTCTGCAATTTTGTAACATCACTTTCGAATATTTACTCATTTGGTACTGGTAGACAACATTTATTTTTCAATTATTTTATTTTGGAGGCAATATTTCGTATATATATATATATATATATATATATCCTATCATATATATCCTTCCTTTTGTGAAAGTCGGTCAAATTCTACCTTTTTGTCTACGTGAACTAAAGCAATTTATTTTTAGACCTAGGTAACAACAGTTACTCGACCATCTCTGCTCCATATGTGACATGTGGATCACATGTAAATAAAAATGGAATCGAAATTTGTGTTGCCGTCGCCAAATTTCAACAAAAATATTAAGGATACCAGCAAGGTGAATCTGCATTATTTGACACCATGTGGCATGACGCTGCTGCCACGCAGCAAACAGCCGCCACCCATGTACGGTGCACGTGGGAGTACTGTGCCCGGAAGGTATATCATCTCGGATCAGCAAAAGGTAATCAAAATATTAAACATGGTAATACTTGGCATAAGTACCGCTTTGATCACAGGACAGCAACAAACTAATAACTATGGAAGGCACACTAACTCAAAGTACCGAATACTGTGTAAGCTGTAGCATGGAACTGGCCACTGTGCAAGACATGCGACGGCATATGGATCAGCACGAGCCATGTCCTGCTGAAAATTGTAATTTCGAAGCCATGGCCAGCATTGTGGAGCAACATATGGAGACGAATCACATAACGGGCTTGTACAAAACCGTAAGAAAAGCGTGGACGCCAGAGGACATTGCTGCTTGGCGTGCAGAAAGATGCAAGAGGTTTATTGCGAAATTGAGATCAAGTGAATAAATAATTTGTCACACCTAATTGTTCTTCAGATTTCCAACAGCGGCTAACGTAGAGGTAGCTAGGCAGGCCAAGGAACAGCGTCTAAAACGCGGCGAACGTTTAGAGGCATCACACGCGCGTTTTGGTAAGCGGGAGGATCGCCGACGCACACGACCACAAACCAATCGTCGCGAGTGTCCTAAGCAAACTAAAAGTCTGGGGCATCGAGGTAAAACATCGCTGAAAACACCTCGGGAGTTGTGGACAAAACCGGAGGCATCAAAAGATACCGATGTCGAATTTAGCTGGGCGTTTCGTGGGACAAGTAGAATGACGGATTACAAGCATATCAAAGAAAAAACCGCAACTGAGGTGCACGCATTGAGCAGTATGTTAGGAATGTATGGAACGGATAGTGAGGATGAGGATCAGGATGAAGCGACGGCCAACAATTTTCACGAAGTGGTAGATTTGCCACCTGTAAAATTAGTAGTCTCTAAGAAAATCGTGGACACAGTAGATAAGCCAGAAAACGGTGTGCAGGATGTTGCTGAGCCTTCACTAATAAGCGCCGAAACGCAGTTGGAGGATATCAAAACAAATGGGTCTGGTTCTTCTGATGAGGGACCTAATGAATTACCTATTGAACGAATAACAGAAACAGCTTCAGTAACAGTTGTGTCGCAAGAATGCAAATCTTTACCGGTAACTGTTAAGTCCCAAGCGAATATTCATTCGGCTACTAGGCGTCATTCAATTAAGAAACGGGCTTCCGGTTTAAATTACAAGCGAGCACGTTTCATAAGAGATCAGAACACGATGCTTTTTAAATTATTGGCTCCTGATATACGTCACGAGCGAAATGTGCTGTTGCAATGTGTGCGCTTTGTATGCGGCCAGAACTTCTTTGACGATGGTAGCACAGTTTAATTTCCGACTTATGAATTTAATTTAAAAAATGTTAAAATTGTAACTTAAGTTTAATGCACAAATAAAAAACATTATAAGGTTAATTAAAATGTTATATGTATTATAATGTTATCAGTTCGGTTGAATTCCTCCACTAGAATCAGCAGCTATGTTGCTACTACCACTTGCAGCATTACCGCTACTTGATCCACCGCCATCCGTAGCTCCTACACCAGTGCCAGCTGCCTGTTGCTGGGCTGCAGCTGCAGCTGCCTGTTGTTGTTGTTGCTGTTGTTGTGCGGCTGCATGTTCTTGCTGGCGCTTCTGCTGCTGGCGGGCTGCGTGGGAGTGTTTGGCCTTGGTCTCCTCCAGCTCTCGTACCCTCGAGCGTGCATGTTGTATTCGATGCCAGGCCATCTGCAGTACCTTAGCGGATGCATAGCCGGAACCCTCGTGCGGCTGCCCGGTGGATACTTGCGTGAGGTAGTTGATTTGTTCAGAGAGTTTGGACTCCACACTGGACAAACTCTTCAGGAATTGCTGTGACTGAGTCTCGGCGCTTTTTTGCGATGACTTTTCCTTGCCGAGCTCCTGCAGTGCTTGACCTTTGTAGTAATTGAGTCAGCTAACTATATGTGCACATAAATATGCCTCTTACCAGCACTCTGCATGCAAAGTATTATATCTTTTTCAATCTCATCTAGTGCATGTATTTTATCTAAGGGATTCATTTTGTATTTAAAATGACCTATATTGTTCTAAACTCCCTCCAAGTGGTCCTTAGTTAGTTTCTACCTTTTTTTGTTTGTGTTATGACCATTCACACAAAACGTAATCTATATATCGCCTTGTCAGGGTTGGTTATTAGTGTTTGCCATTTTTTATATTATCGACATATCGATATTTTGGCGCTTCTTTAAATATTTAAATTAAGTTATAATATTTTACGTGTTATTTTAATGGACAGATTTTCAATTTCCAATGCCAAACCACGCAAATTTAAAAACCTGTTTGGGCAACAATAAACAATTCTCATATCGCTCAGTTGACTCCTGGTCTATATGCCACACCATAAAGCCATTCCCACAATCGAGTTGCTTGTGCAATGCAAATTGCAAACGATCACTAAAATGCGACTTGCACTGTCGACACTCAAATAAATGGTCATCAGAATCTGCACTGAGAAATCGCCGGATATTTCGTATTTTATGCATACCGCGAAATATCCCAGTTACGTCTGTTAATATGAGAAATGTGGGTGTGTTATCCACATCTTTGCTGCTGATCAGATATGGCACTGCATAAAGCTCCTTGGTACTAGAGCACACACGCAAGCAGTACAAATTTACATTCAGGGAGCTGGGAAATTGGCCAAAGCGTTGGCCATGATAACTCATGAAGCTCTTTGTGAGCAACGCAAGGTCAACCTGTACTGCGTTGTTGGTGCGCAAGTTAAAACTATCGTTTTTAACACGGTATTGCAATGGCAGATTGAGTTGTCCCATACATTGACGCTTTACAATCAGTTTTAAGCGCTTTATTGTACATGCTTCCAGTGGAACACGTTGGTTCGACAGCACAAAGCTGCCAATTTTCTCCAGCAACAGCGAGAATACCATGTCCACTGTCTCCTTTATATCCAAATGATGGTATATTATTACATTAGTGATCTCGTAGTACATGTGCTGCTTGGTGACATTCACGTAGAACCCAATGGACAACTCAAGTCGGTTTGCTTCATAGCTCAGGAAGCGCAATAGCTGGGGCACTGCCTCTATGCCTGCTTCCAGCAGAAACTCATTGGTACGGCTTACAGCGCTTTCATCGCACAGTATGAACGTTTCAATGTGCTCCCGTTCGATACGCTTTAGCAGTAGCTTTTCGTTCAAGCCCAATTTGATGTGCTGATCATCTTGACCATCTAACCAGTGATGACTATATGGCTCATTTGTCCCGACGAGACTGTAACAGGTTTGGCAGTCCACAGTTTGGTTGTTGTTGAAAATTTGATGACGAAAGGTCCTTTTGTTTTCCGCTGTCTCAAAAATGTAACGAGAATGGCTGCGACCTGACATTGTAAAAGTATAGCACTGACTAAAATGGCTTTGTTATATGAAATCCACTTATATAGAAATATAACGGGAAATTTAGAAAAAAGCTGTACCTGCCAATACTCGAGGCAACCATTTGACCTCTCAATAGCTGCGACAGCTGCGTTCTGACTACCTGTAAAAAACATTTATTGCTACCATCCCAAAAACGTAAATATTTTTAAATGTACCAATATCAATTTCCCGATTTAAATACTCTAGGTATAACAAGTCAGATTGCTCGTCATAACCTTTTGACGTTTGGCACTTGATGAGTATTGGGGTGGTCAAAATTAAGAAAAAATTGTTAGTAACTCCCTCATGATAAAGCATATGGCTAAGTAACCATGTTTTAGTAACCACCGGAAAAAATAGAAGCTGAAGATTCGAAGGTGTTTTCACGCTCGAATCTTCAGATTCAGTTGAACAACTCTTACCCACGGCACCACACTACCATTTATGTTTGTTTATTGTGATAAAACTAAACGTAACCATTGCAAAAAACAAGAATCTAAGAAAAACGCGTCCACGGCACGCGCAGATAAGGTTTGTTTTCTATGATAACCTTAAGCGTTTTCATAAGTTCAATAAAAATCTGCAACAACCTGAAATTTTTAAAGCTTGTTTTTATACCCTAAACCCATTGAAAATAGGTAAAAAGGGTATAATGGTTTTGTCAAAACAGGCAGAAGGTGGTATCTCCGACCCTATAAAGTATATATATTCTTAATCAGGACGTTGAGCCGAGTTGATTTAGCTATGTCCGTCTGTCTGTCTATCCGTCTGTATGAACGCAGCGATCTCGGAAACTACAAAAGCTAGACAGCTGGTCTCATTCAGTTCGTACATATCATACTCCGTTTCATTAATATCGATAAGAATCGATAAAAAACTTTTGTTTATTTTTAACAATACCTTGGTAACTAAAAGAGCTAGAAGCAACAAGTTTAGTGCGTTATGTGCGTTTTGACTAGACGCAGATTTTGAATACCTTCCCCCAATCGCCCCCCGTATCGACAAAACCAAAAAAATCGATAATCAAATACTACAGACCTGAAATTTGGTTTGTACCTGTATTTTATTTGGACCTGCTAATAAATCCTGAAAGTTTCATAACGATCATACATCTAGTTTAGCAGAAAATAAAGATCTCGGGGCACGTGCAGCAACCGGCGTGCATCTGTGTGTGTGTGTGAGTTTGTGTATGTATGTATGAACGCAAACGGGTTAAAATGCTTATAAAGACAGATTGCGGGGTTCAGGGTATCTCCTAGTCGGGCGGCCCCGACTCTCACTTGTTTACTATTTTAAGAGCTACAACACCAGTATGCACATATATACCATAGAACTCAAAAATTCGTTTTGTTCGTTTTTTGAATCCAATTTGTGTGCAATATGTTGTGTAAAATTTACGAAGATCATTAATGTTAAGGTTTTCCCCCTCTCGCCCCAAATATGAAAAAATTCGGCAGCTCTCGACTAGAGTACGCTTACTTGTTAAGTACTGAAAATTTCAAACCGACTTCTTTAAGTTTAAAAGTAAATCAAGAATTAAGTAACGTGTATGTGGATTTATGTGAGAATTGTGTATGTTGAACCAGGTTGTAACCAAATGAAATGAAATGTTTGTAAAATTTGATCGCCTGGCTTAGAGCGTTCGTCGCCGAAATTTTGTGCCACTCTTTAAAGGAGGTGACCAGTCATCTATCCACCAAATGTGTTAATTCAACTGTGCAATTTTTGGGGGGAGGAGCTGCTATCTACATATAAAATGTAGTGCCTCTGGCTTTAAAACTGTATAAAATATAGTTTTTCGCGTTTTGCGGGGGCGGGAAAAGACGTGGCTGGGAATTTCTTTTACCGATCTTCAAAGGAGGTGACCAGTTGTAGTGGCCGCAAATATTTTTCTGTAACTTCTAGGGGAGCTTCCCAGTAATATATATCTGAAATATAGTGACTGTAGTTTAAAAACTGTTGGATATATAGGCATTTCCGATTTTTTAGGGAGGGGCGCTGGGCGCGTTCTAGTAGGCGTGGCCGAGATATCAATCTGTGGGGAAGGACACTAGCTATCTACATACCAAATTTGGTGACTCTAGTTTTCAAATTGTGCAAATATGCAACAATTATCGATTTGACATTTCAGGCTTATCGGTTTTCGCGTTTATGGGGGTGGGAGAGGGTGTGGCCAAAAAACTTTTTTTTGATATTTGGGAGAGCATTCCTGCAATGTATATGCAAAATTTTGAGACTCTAGATCACAAAACTGTAGGAGATATATGCAAATCTGATTTTTGAGAGAGGGGGCGCTGGGGGGCGTTATAATAGGCGTGGCCGAGATATCAAGGTAATCTTTTTGGGAGATTACCAGCTATATACATATCTAGTTTGGTGACTCTAGCTTTAAAATTGTGGACTTTAGCGATATGGGATTTTAGGTGTTATCGGTTTGCCACGCCACCAGTGGGCGCAGCCCAAAATCCTCAACACTTTATCTGACGCGGGTACACACGAGTATATATCCAAAATTTCAAGTTTCTAGCTTCAATAGCGGCGAAAATAATTGCGTTCATATGGACAGACGGACGGACGAACAAACGGACAGACGGACGGACGGACATTGCAATAAAAACTGTGTGACAGCAGCGGGGGAATCCATTAGAATAAGCATAACAATAAAAAAATGTTGTAAGTAATTTGTGACATGAGAACATTGAGTGACAACATTTTTATATAAACGTAACATCGAATGACTATTTTTTGTAAAAAAAAATTTGTACGAAAATTATAAAAAAAAAATAAAAAGGAATAGTAATTAAAAGTATAAAAATAATATATAATTAAGAAATCCTTTTAAACTTTTACTGTTTTAACTGTGTGCGCGTGTTCGGTTTCATACAGAGGTGTAAATTCGAAAAAGCGACTGTGACCCTGTTTCAGACGTGCACGAACACTACAATAGCTACGACAGTATTCTAGCGAGGGGAGTTCGGTACATTACATTACATTACAGCTTCGCTAGGGGGCAAGAAGAACGTGCTCGCCCAGAGCAGCGACCACAAGGGCGCCAGCAGCAACAGCAGTATGAAAAAAAAGCAATTCCCTCACGCTGGCCAGGGCACGAATTCTCATTTTAAAAAGCAGAACGCCCAATCCGCCGAGAAGACCCAGAATAGAGCTGGGGTCGATAATGCCCCACTCCCAATGGAAGTTGGGCCTTTTTTTGCAAGTGGAGACAGCTCTAAAACTTTTCAAATACCTGGGGCTCGGCTAAGTTTAACGCCGGCTAAGGTCAGGGAAATAAACGCCCCGTCGGATCGGAACGCGCGACACGCCAAAGGAGGCAAAGGGTAGACCATGTCCAGGCAGGTAAGGCTGAGAGCGCAAGTTATGCCGACGTGGAACAATAGGCGTCGGACGAACAAAATGACAAACATCGCCCAAATGATGATGGCGATACCGCTCATTTTTTAGGGGAAAGTCCCTGCTAGAGTTCATTTGACGGAGAAAAGCGGGGTCCCCTTCCGTTGTTCACTCCATCCATGCCGAAAAATGCAAGCTGTCCATGCTTGCGTGCGACACATATTTTTTTTGACTAGATTCTATATTCACTTTTGGTGGAATTATAGAGCTGGACCTGCTAAAACAGGTGGGAGCGGTTTTATGCCTTAAAAAAATCCGAAATTCAGAAGTCAACGAACTACTCAAAAGTGGCATTATCAGATAGTCGAAATCGCCATATAACAACCCGCTGAGGGTAGTAAATAAGAAAGGCACAGATAAGTTAGGCAATAACAATAAAAGTCTCCTAATAGACTTAAGGAAGCTGAATCTCAACACTGTTGCCGACAAATACCCGACGCCAAGTATCTCTATGATACTAGCCAATCTGGGTAAAGCCAAATACTTCACGACGCTCGACCTGAAATCAGGTTATCACCAGATTACTCTGGCATAACAAGATCGGGAAGTACGAGCTTTGTCGACTTCCATTTGGTTTAAAGAATGAAGCAAGCATTTTTCAGAGAACCATAGATTGCGTTCTGCGGGAGCAGATTAGAAAATCTTGCTACATCTATGTCATCGTGTTTTCAGAAAATGGACTATGTCAATCATGGCGACTGGCTATTATGGCTATTATGGCGCATGAAAAGTCACAGGTTATCTTAAGGAAAGCGTTGAGTACCTCGGTTTTATAGTGACTAAATATGGTGCAAAATCAGATCCTGATAAGGTAAAAGCCATTCGGGCTATGTTTGAAGTAAGGTCCTTTTTGGGATTGGCAAGCTATTATCGCTGCATTATCAAAAATTTAGCAGCAATAGCGAAACCAATATTTGACATGCTAAAAGGCAAAAATGGATTCATTAGCAAGTACAGGTCCAGGAAATTCCTTATCCAATTTAACGATGCTCAGCGCAACGCGTTCCAGAAGCTTAGGAACATATTAGCATCGGACGACTTTATTTTGATGTTCAGCCTACGGCATAGGTGCTGTCTTGTCACAGAATGGTTGTCGCATAACGATGATATCCCGATCTTTAAAAGATAGAGGGAAAACTAAGCTACTAACGAGCGGGAGTTGCTTGTAATCGTCTCGGCATTGGGTAAATTACGGCACTTTCATTACGGGGCTAGGGACATAAATTTTTTCACCTCCGAGTGCAACCCCAATGCAAAACTAAAGCGCTGAAAATCGCGCATTGAATAAACAGGGGCCACGCTTTTCTAGAAGCCATGTAGCTGACGCGCTTTCGCGTCACATCGTGAACGTAGGGCAACCGCGATGAGCCAGAATATAACGCGGTTACGATCTCCAATTGTCCCTATCTTACACAATCGATTCGACGGAGATGACTGTAAACTGCTTTCGGAACCAGATTGTATTGGTGGAATTCCACTTTCTTCTAAAAAAATTTCATTCTCGCCATTTGATAAACTTTACCGATAGAGTCGACCTCAACCTACAGGCCACTATTGAGTATAACAAATCCATTCACTCGGTGGTCGTAAAAAAGCCTATGGACATTCCCTCTGCCGGAATCTATTCGCGAGGTTAGCAATAAGATAAAATGGGCCCAAATTCAGCAGAACGCTAGAGTTAACAAAATGCGTTAGGACAGAGACTTCGAATTAGGTAAAAAGGTCTTGGTAAAATCGAACCGTAGACTACGCAACAAGTTATCGCCATTGTGCATCGATAAAAGATTGAAGCGGACTTGGGGACATCGGTCCTTATTGAGAAGAGGTTGGTCCACAAAGACAACGTTCGTTGAATTTAAACCTTATTTATTGATTACCAATTTCATAACAATAGCTTTAAGATTTTGGGGTTACGCTTACCATACTTTCAATCATGTCCATGACAACGGCAGGGGTGACGGATTACTCGCACGCAGACTACATGTGAATTATGGACTGGGTCATTATACTTTGGGACAGTTACGGATACTTACGTCACACTACCAATCTCACTCTATAAGACGATGACTAAGGAGACCACGAAACTGAGGGGTATGTTTCCACAATCCCATATGAGGAAATTGCTGGAAATTGACACCGGACATGTACACGACATGTTGTCTGCACTTGATGTGCCCCATTGCAGAGTAAGAAGGCTTGACTTCTTGGGAACAGCCCTTAAGGCTGTAACGGGCGCTCCGGAAGCAGACGATTTCAGGAAAATAGAACTGACTCAGATGCAGCTGGTCATTGCAAGTAATAGACAAAGATCTATAAACTTTAGGATGCAATAACAGATAAATCAGCTGACTGGCACTGTTAACAAAATCGTCCTCAAAAGGTAAGCAGGACGATACTGGCCACCTATTTGAAACCTTAAGCAAATGCAATAGAATAATGACAACAGATATATAAAACCTTATGCTGTACATAACTTTAGAAAAAATAAAGTTAATAAATCCAACAATAATAGATTATTCTGATCTTACGATTATTCTCACTGACCAAATCACAGGGATGCTTCTATTACTGACATTTTAAAAAAATCTCATTTTTGGGAAGAACGTAAGGATAATGTAATAAGTTTCGCAATCGAATTCCCCATAGTAAGCAAGTTATGTTCTGTACTTCTGTTGGTCTGTATTGCGGGAGCTGGAGTCTACTGGCTCGATAGGCTGTCAATCAAGTGCAGAAACTCCCGGAAAATATCGAAGATATTGGAAAACTTAAACGCGACCGAGGACGGTCGGTCTTCGAAGGGGGAGAGTAGTTAACCACTTACTATTGGTACTGCACACGAGGCGCTAGCGCTGCACTTTTGCGAGAGCGGCGGCGGCAGCTCTGTGGCAGCGACGGCAATTCTTGGGCAGCAACGGCGTCTCTGCAGAGCATTGCTTACATTAATAAAAATTTTATTCTTCAGTCTAAGCTTGGAAACAATAAAAGCGCGAGGTATCGTCTCTTAAGGTCTCCCCGTTAGTTATCTCAATTTTTATATGCATGTTTAAATACAACTGGCAAACCAAGGCTGCATACAGACATTTATTAATAATTAATAATAAATAATAATTATTAATACTAAATAAATAAATAAAAAATAAGCAAATAAAATAAAATATAGGAATATAGTAACCCCTTATAGTTTCGCTAGTTGCCTTTGAATAGGTAGGTAGGTTGAATGGTAGCGTGGGCACGGTTAT
>SCDT01001709.1:0-10292 GCA_004143765.1 Drosophila melanica
ACAAGAAAATCAAAAACGTCAAGCCATATGCCCACACATCGCTCTAGCGCGTACCAAAGCAAACACATCGCCACGCTAAACGCAGCTCGAACTTGTTCGAACACTAACTGAAGCATACTATAAAACTCGAAGCGGCTGTCCGACGGTTGTATAAAAAAAAATCGTTCGAACATGTACGTGCACTAGCCACGGCATACAACGTATGATACAACCAAAGACAAAATAAATTCTAAGATGAGTATCGCGCATACATTTGAATGTAAGCACAAATTTTTAGTGTGACTTTTCAAGTCGGTTTGCGCTCTTCAAACGACACACCAGCTGTGTGGCTTTTCGCTCACAAAAAGCCACACGATTCAATGCCGAAGTCGTTGCGCCTCTGCTGCGAACAGAGGCCTGAAACCAGTCACCAAGCGGTCTTCAGCAAAGTTGGTCGATGCCAATGCACGTTGGGATGCTCGGTCGTTCAACCAATGGCGTGCAAGCAGATATGTTTGCATGCGTGATTTTTACAGGCATAAGTACACAACTGTGGCGTATATAAATTTTATATTGAAACGGGCTTAAATAAATACCCAAAAAATAATTATATTTTTTTACAATGTCAAATATTATAAACTTTTAACAAACTTTAAAATATATATTTAGATATTAGCGGGCTAAACTTAAAAAACGATATATATACTTTATTGGATCGAAGATGCTTCCTTCTGCCTGTTATATACATTTGCACAAAGCCATTATAAATCTTTTTACCCATTTGGGTATAACAAAAAAAAAAATAAACAAATGAAAAGAAAAAGATACCATTTTTTTTTTGGTAAACAAAATATGGTTATTATATTTGTAAATTACTATTCAAATTTCTTAAAGTGGAGTTTCATCAGTTTCTATCTTTAACTTCGAGAAAGTAGGCTTTTGTGGCTTGGCGATTAGTTTTGCCATTCGCTGTGCGCGGCAAATCGTCCACAATAATGGCACCTCCATGTAAGTGTTTATGTTTGGCACTGCAATGCCGTTCCACGTAGTCGATCACATCTTGTGCGTGAATTGCGGATCCGTGTTGCTTTACTACGGCAGCGGAAGCCTCATCACCATTAAATTGATCCCAGACTCCAAAGACACAGACCTCTGCCACGCCTGGCATCTGAGAGATAACCTCTTCGATTTCGTGTGGGTAGTACATAATGCCCTGGAACTTGAGCATGTCCTTTTTTCGTTCCACTATGAACAGAAAGCCATCGTCGTCCATGTATCCCAAGTCCCCAGTATGGAACCATTGATACGAGTCACGTATACTGTGCGATTCCTCAGGATTGCCGTAATATCCGGCCCAATATTGACCACTATATACGCATATCTCCCCGATTTCATTTGGTCCCAATGCTTCGCATTGTTCATCAAGTATCTTTACCTTGAAGCCTTCCGCCAATCGTCCCACTGAATTGGGTTTCTCATCGAAGTTCCAGTTCATGCATAGCATAGTGCCAAGTTCGGTTAATCCGTAAATTAAGTGCAAACAGTCGCGCCGCAAACGATTCCTAATTTTTTGTTGCGCCTCCAAGGAAACGCGACCACCTCCGTAAATATAGGAACGCAGGCTGAGCAGATCTGCTTTCTCGAACTCAGGGCAGTTGGCTGCCAGGGCCATGTGGGAAGGCGCCTGCATCAACCATGTGACTTTGTATTCTTTAATGATGCGCAGCAGACGTGCCGGATCGAANTCAGGGCAGTTGGCTGCCAGGGCCATGTGGGAAGGCGCCTGCATCAACCATGTGACTTTGTATTCTTTAATGATGCGCAGCAGACGTGCCGGATCGAACGGAATATCGACCACAATGCGCTTGGTGCTGTACACACCCGAAGTAACCGTTGTAATTAATCCTGTCACCCAGTCCAGACTACTCTGCGTAAACTGAACGTCAGCAGTAGTCAGATACCTGAGATGGTTAAACATATATTATACAGACTAAAAAGATGTAGAGTTGTAGATTCCACTCACGTGCTGCAGCTTAGAATCCTATGACTGTTCGTGATGGTCACTGCCTTTGGAGTTCCCGTGGTTCCGGAAGAGCAAAGGATGGCCAGGGTTTGATTGTTTCCCTGCTCTAGTCGAGCAGGTTCAAAGTTCGGTTCCACAGGCGTATCCAGCACCTCTTCAATGCTAATCGATCCGATCTGATGGTTACGCATTGTAATGATCTTCACGTTTAGCTTCTTCGTAGCCAACTTGACTTTCTCGTAGTCTTCGCCATCGCAGAAAATCAAACGTGGTTTCGTGATATCGAAAAGCTTCTCAATGGTCGCCTGATCGTTGGAAATGTTGAGCGAGTGGAAGGCGATTCCATTGAAGAAGCATCCATAGGCAACGGCAGAGATGTGCGTGGTATTTCTCGCGATGATTCCCACAATATCGGATTGCAGTATGCCCAAGGATCTCATATAGCTGGCCACACGCATCGAGTTCAAATGAAGCTCCTCCCGGGTTAAAACTGTTTTTTCAGTGTCCGAGATCTGTATAGAAAATATAATGTAATTATTTGAAGAGAAAATAAAATGTATTATTTATTTAATTATCTATGGAATGAACAAATTAAAAGCCTTGTGCTAACTTGAGCTATCAGCTTGGGATGACGTCGCATCTCATGAAAAATAATCTCGCCTATGGATAGATCGGGCGAAAAGTAGGCACGATCAACATCTCCACTCCAGATTTTGCGCTGTGCATCGTAGGAATTTTCCGGCTTGTAAGACATTGCGACAANGGATAGATCGGGCGAAAAGTAGGCACGATCAACATCTCCACTCCAGATTTTGCGCTGTGCATCGTAGGAATTTTCCGGCTTGTAAGACATTGCGACAATAGCAAGTTGACTAGATTATTTAATGAAACGAAACTGAATTTGGTTGCCCTTTTATACTCGCAGATCGCGTGCTTGCAATGTTAAATAATGAGAGTAAAACACTTACATGTATATAGTGTTCAACGATAAGGCTATCTATTAATGTGTATGTGAGAATGCTAGAATATTTACTCTCTTCACGTTTGTAATCTAAGCAGTTGAGCTAATCGTGACTCGTCAAAATTTTCAAAACAGTTTTACGAACGCCTAATACAGTTTGTTGTGAACAGTGCAACGATCAACACATAATTCTCTCAAACGTGCTCCTATGTAAAAAATTTAACATCCTAACAAAATTTTGTCTTTGGCTACATAAACTGCTTGCGATAAAGGGAGCTCCCCGGAAATGATTGATTTACCTGACCTATGAGCTTCGGATGACGTCGCATCTCATTGAAGATAATCTCGCCTATTGCTCAGGCGAAAAGTAGGCTCGATCAACATCTCCACTCTAGATTCTGCGATCCGGCCTCAAAGGCAATGCGAATGTGTCGAGATAATTTACTCAAATCCCGACGCGAGGCAGCAGCCAGCTGTATTTTATAGGCGAACAACGTTGATAACAACCACAGTGCTTTCCAATTCATACAATGCCGAGTAGTTTGTACATAGAGCGCAATGAGACATTATTGCATTTACTAGTTTGTAGAACTTGTAGAGATGCATTTGATGCACTCATACAACCTGTTGAGTTAATCGTAAGTGGCACGATTTTGTGCTCGGTCAACAAGGTCTCAAATAATTGAAAACTGTTTTAATTGAATATCTTGATATCCAGTCCGCCCCGAGCTACCCCACCCGAACGAATCGTGTAAGCTTATATCTTCCACAGTTTTACAGCTAGAGACCCCAAATTTTTCAAGTAGAATTTTGGTTCTTAAAATACTTTTTTTGTTCGTTCGTACTTATTTGACTTTTAATAAAAATATCTTGTTTTTTTATTATTACAACATGTGATAAATACAATTATTAAATTAAGTAAGAGGTTGAATGCTTTTCACAAAAAAATAAAATTGCAAAAATTTCTATTTTTATAATTGCATATATTTTAATTGTAGCATCAATCTATTAATCATGATTAAAACGCCATCAAACGTGAAAATCGTTTCAATTTTGACAAAGTTATGAAATATAAGAGCCCCTGCAAGAAAATAACTAATGCAAAAATATCTGCGTCTGTTGAAATTCTTTGGCCTTGAAAACGAATTTATTTTATTTAGACGTGAAAGGCAGAATCGCTTTATCATTGTGTTACAGCTCTGTGAAATGAGAACCTTGGACGATTACCTTAAGATAGCACTCATGTGACCAAATATTCGCACTACACCGAATTGTAATGCAAAAACAATGATATGAAAGTTCATTATTTATGTAGTGTTACTCTTTTTACTGCTTTGATATGGTGGGGTCTAAGTTAATGTTACTTTATCAAGTTACACACGCGTTATATGACTATGTAATTTGGCTCGCTTTCTTAAAGATCTTATCTAAATAATATTTTGTTGCTACTGAGATAAAAATGATCATAAACATTATCATATCAGAAATTACAAAAACTAGAAAGCTTATCGCGAGTTAAAGTTAAAGTCAATTTTCGGTTTTTTTGATATCGCTATTTATTGTTTTTTCTTTAAACCGATTTTTTGAGCATGATAGGGCATTTTTAATTTTGTTTTTTGTTTTTCTTAATTTTGTCCACGCCAATACTCATCAAGTCCCATTTGTTTGTGTGGATTTGTTAAGTGCTGTATTTTTTTATCAACTTTTTTTTTTATATTATCCTGCTTATTTTATATGATTAGGTTTTTTTCAAAAAACTGAATCTCCCTAAATAAATCATTAAATTGTAATGCAGTTTATTATTGAACTGCTTTCAACTGTCTTGGAAGCAGTTTGCGAGCAGTTTAAATAAACAAGTGAGTGGCCAACTGAGAGATGTATGTATGTATGTATGTATGTATTATATATTTATACCGTTGTTATTTCACTATGCAAAATATGTGTAAAATATTATCACTACCATTAAATATATAAGAATTATTTCTTAGTAGACTGCAGATAAAAAGTATTTTATCTTCGGTTCTTGGTTTTTTCACATATACATATGTATATCTTTATTGTGATCTACAAAATCTATATTCAAAATTGTGATTATACTGATTTAAGGTAACTTTTAGACGTTGCACAGGGTATTTGGGGCGCCCTATGAATCAGTTAAATCAATTTTCTGTGCTGCTTTTAGATAGGAATCCTTCACGGCCCGACGATTCACTTTGCCATTGGCACTCTTCGCCAGCTGGGGCACAATCTGAGCGCCTCCATTGAGCTTCTTAAAGTTGACGCTGGTGTGCTGAGCCACAAATTGCACCACCTGAGCGGCGCTCAGTTGACAGCCCGGTTTGCTGACCACCGCAGCGGCAGCCGCATCGCCTTCGGTTTCGTTCCAAATGCCAAAGACGCAAACCTCAGCGACCTGGGGCATCTGGGCGATGATCTCCTCGATCTCGTGCGGATAGTACATCATGCCCAGATACTTGAGCATATCCTTTTTGCGCTCCACAATGTACAGGTAGTTGTCCTCATCGAAGTAGCCCACATCGCCGGTGTGGAACCAGCCCTCCGTGTCCTGCATCTCAGCCGTGGCCGCCTCGTTACCGCAGTAGCCACTCCAGTGCTGTCCATTGTGGCAGTAGAGTTCGCCGTGCTCGTTCGGACCCACCGATTCACCCGCCGCGTTCACCACGCGCATGCGTATGTTGCTGACCAGACGTCCCACAGACTGGGGCTTCGTGTGGGTGCTGTAGTTGCAGGAGACGCAGGCGCCCAGCTCCGTCAGCCCGTAAGCGTTGCGGAGAATGCCCTCGCCGCGCAGATAGGACTGCATCTTGTGCAGCGTTGCCACCAGGCTGTGTCCGCCGGCGAATAGGAGATGCCGCAGACTGCGCAGCTGACGAACGCCGACATCCGGACTATTGGCCAGCATGGCAATATGCGAGGCGGCCAGCACGGCCCAGCTGATGCTCTGCTGCTCGCACATAGCCAGAAACTGGGCGGGACTGAATGCCTCCTGTGCAATAACACGCACAGTGCCGTAAACTCCGGCCGTAACCAGGGTAATCAAGCCCGTTAACCAGTCCAAAGTGCTTGGCGCATATTGAATGTCATTCGGATTCAGATAGCTAAAAAAAATATTTGACTCTACATGTTAAACAGATTAACCAATGTGTCATCATATCTGCATAGATAATGGTTACATTTTCAATGCACTGTACTAACTACTCTATTCTAGATAACCTAATCCCATTTTCGCTTTATTTATTTATTTATTTTCGTTTTATAGATTTTAGCGTACTTGCATTTAAACATATTGAGAACAAATAACAATATAGTCACCGAAATATTAAGGAGGGAGGGCTCAGCTTTCTATCAAATTTGGTGTTCGATTGCCCACGCCCCTAATATGTGCACCCCAAAATCCTTAACACTTTATCTGAAGCGGGTCAATTCCTAAATTGATGGCTCTGAGTTCGGAGATATGATTATTGAAAACTCGATATTTATCGATCGGCAGATAAAAATAAGCTTGATTTGCATATGGTATACACGAGCTCACAAAGCCAACTCTTGTAGTCCTTGAATTAGGCAATTCGTACAGACTGACAAATTTGGTTAAATCGATCTGCTGATCCAGATTCTTTAACTGGGGTTAAAGTTGTTTCCGTCTAGCTGTCACATATGTACATTTACACAAACCACCTTAACTAATTTTCACTGAGTTCGGGGTAAACAAACTATTGCATCCTACCTGTGGCTCTCGAATAACTTGCGACTGTTCGAAATGGTGACAGCTTTGGGTGTGCCCGTTGTGCCCGAGGAACAGAGTATGGCCATGGTGCGATCGAGGCCACGTCGAAACTGTGCAGGCTCGTAGTGCTCGGGTACGGGTGCTTGGAGCAGCTCCTGCAGGCTCAGGACACCCGCAATGCTTCCGGATATCGTTAGAATTGGGACATTTAATGCAGTGGCGATCTTGCGTAGTTTCTCGTAATCCTGCGCATCGCAGCAGATGATGCGCGGCTTGGTGATGTCAAAGAGTTGGCGTATGGTGTGCTCCTCCAGGTTGGGATTGATGGCGTGAAAGGGCGTGCCATTGAAGAGGCAGCCGTAGGCCAGGGCAGCCAAGTGGGTCGTGTTCCTCGCCAGCAAGCCGACAACGTGCGTTTCCTCTGCGAATCTCTGCGTCCTCAGATAAACGGCCACCTTGGCGGCGTTGTGCAGCATCTGGGAGCGGGTGAGACGCGTATTTTCGCTATGCGAGATTTGAAAGATGCGCTGCGGTTCACTTTGCAGACACCTGAATACGATTTGACCTATGGTCAGGTCATCGTTGTAGTAGCTCTGTTCACGAGCACCGGACCAGATTTTTAGGGCGGCATTGTAACTGGTCGTTGGGTTAGCGTTAAGGTCGAGCATTCTGATGCAACTGATGCATCTGTTCGGATAGGTAGGCGTATTTATAGGTCAGCGAAAATACTGCCCGTTGTAACTGATAAATGCTAAAAAGTGGACATGCAATAGAACGCAAGACACGCGATCTTTCCTATGATTATCCAAACAATCGAACCAGAATTAGTCAGCAATTTAGCGCTTAAAGTGTCTGTACTATAGCTTCCCCTACTCTTTCTTTTCGTTTATCTCTGCTGTGACTTGGCACGGCATTTGCAGTGGGTGCAAGGCGCAAAATTTTTTACTATATAAAGCGCTATCTTCCTAATGTCTGGAGTATTTTAGACTATATCTTAACGTGTATTAAACTGCAAGATAATTTTTTGAGAATAGGTTTATAGACCTTCTTGTTTTATTGAATAATTAAATATTCCTGGAATACAATTCAAAATCTAAAATGTTTATTGCAATATCCGAACCAAAATTCATTGGCATGTTCTGTACGCTCTCAATAGTTTTTTGCTACAATTATAGAATACGTTTATGAACTGCTTGCTGTTAACAGCATAAGCAAGCTGCTGTAACATGTACGACTTTTCACTTCAGTTCCCAGCAAGCAGTTCAGTGACTGTTAACAAAATGTTATGTTAAGAGACTGATAAGACTGAAATGCTTTTAATTATGTAAAAATAATAAGTAAAGAAAATAATATGAATATGTTAAAAAACAAATTGAAATAAAATATGTAAATAATATTTTATATTTTTCCCATATTTTGTTATGCGTACATTGCAATTGCGTCTTTTAGTTGGTTCCAGATAAATGGACTTTAAACAAATCCCAGCACTTGTCTAAAAAACAAACAAAACATAAAAATAGAGAAATAACAAAATTAATAATCCAAAAATTATTTCATTAATGCTAAATCTAAAAAGCTGATTGAAAAGGAAACCAGAGTTGTTAGATGTACATTTTAAATTTGGGTTTTTATTTAAACATGCCATGTTATGTATTTTTTTATTTCCTTTTTTTTTTGGTTTTGTTTTCATTTATAAACATTTCACAAACATTTTATTTTTATTCTGGGGATTTTACACATTCGTTTTTGGTTTTAGTTTTTAGTTTCGGGTGATGGCAATACAACAATTATTTCAACTATTTTGTATAATTATTTGACTAAGTTTTTACTTATGCATTAAAATGTCGTATTTTTCATCATTTCATTTGGCTTTTTCATTGTTATTTTCGGGTTGTTGTTGTTAGTTGGCGTTTGATCTTGAGTATGTTTTTTAGAATATTTACTTTCATTGGGTTGCACTACTGCAAATTGTTTTTCAAGTTTTTTTTTAACACATGATCTTAAGTTTAGAATGTGGTTGTGATTTAATTTCCTCTTTTTTGCTAATTAATAATGTGTTTGGGTGTGTGTGTGTGTGTGTGTGTGTGTGTGTGTGTGTGTGTGGGTGTGAATTTGTTTGTGTCCACTTAGCTCTATAAAGTAAGGGTTTTTGCGGTGTTTGCTGATTTGCGATTTTAACTAATTCATATTTACATTGTCAATATGTGCGTTTGTTCTTCTTCTTTTTAGAAATGATAATTGGAGTTTTTTCTTTCCTTTTTTAGTTTTGTTTGTTTTGTTTTTTGTTTTTTTGATTGTTAGAAATGGGTCAGTTGCGACCCCCGTTTTGCTTGAAGATATGTGTTATGATTTTTAATTTCTTTTCTTACTTATTTCAATTTGTGCGAGTTTAATTTCATTAGTGAAGAAAGAGAATATTGTGGCTGAAACACGAACAGTGTTGGAAAGTGAAGTTAAGAGAATTGAGTTAGCGAATCTAGTATGTGTGTGTGATTGAGAGACTGTGAATGTGTGTGTGTTTGGGTGTGTCAGATAGAATGCAAATGGGATTGGCGTTTTAGTAGTATATTTAGTGAATATTAGTAATGTTTTCGACTAGTCTATGTGCATGCCCTATGCAACACTTGTTTTTGTTTGTGGCTTAACTTAACTACACATATGTTAACTTATGCGCTACATTTTGCTCGTTAAATCTTAAATTTTCTTTCGCTTTACTTCAAAATTTTGTAAGTCTTCTCTTTAAATTTTCTTGTTTTTTTTTCGTTTTTGTTTTGTTTTGTTGTGGAACGCGTCTAGCAGTTGTGCGCTTGTTAAACCTAACCGTATGACATTTACATATATTTTTAATATATATTTGTTAAACTATTTACATCAAAATATTGGACTGCCGCGTGGTAAAGAACGTTTCTCGCCTAAATGATAATTGACCAAATTGATGAACGGCAACTGAAGGCAGCACACAACCTATGCCAAGTTTCGAAAGCCGAAATATATTGATCCAGTACTAGAAGATACTTAGATGCAAACTGCAAATAGCTGGGCCAATTATTTCGATCGATATAGTTATGATGTCACAATTACTACGTGTCTTTCGTTTTATGTTCTTTTTGTTTCGCATTTTACTGTTGCTTTATTACTTTATTAGCAGTGTTAGTTACGTAGTTACGTTTACACACATCAACACATTAATCAACACATATGAAACAACATACCCAACATTTTTGGCTGCTACGGGGACTTCATTCTATCGCCCAAACCATCCACTACTTATTTGCTCACATTTAAAACCCTGTATGTTCAATAGCTATAGCGTCATATACAATACAACTATTTCGTTTTGTCTTTCTTTTTTTGCGCTTCATATTTTATTTTTTTGGTTTTTGTTTTTGCTAATAAATATAGCTATTTTAGTTAATTTTTGTGAAATTTTTTATTTATTTCTTGCTTGGCACGAATTTTACAACATTTATTTCATTTCCTCTTTAGGTTTGCTTAGTGACAATTTAATTAATATGTGGGTGCGTGTTTTCATTGATTTTTGATTTGTTTTCTTCTTCTTACCTTAAGTTTTTGTTTTTATAGTA
>SCDT01001710.1:0-17085 GCA_004143765.1 Drosophila melanica
CTATAATCTTAAGCATGCATAAAGTAGAAGAGAAAATACAGACCGCTGAAGTGAGAAAATTGAACATGTGTTACAGTTTTGCTCGTCAGTGTATATGCAAGAACAATATTATAATAATAATAGAAATAATAATAATTAATTATATTCAGTACTATTCTCAAACGTTTTCTGGCTTTCTTCTACAAACTGCTCATTTTCCCTAGTTTAATATACTAAATTTGTTAAGTTTTTTGTGCTTTTTTCAATTGATTATTTTTTTGTTTACCCAAACCGAGTTTTATGTAAGCCCAACACCATTTCTCGCAAATCATTATTAATGACTTTTGCTAACACGAAATGTGATCAGTTCTCAGCTCGTTGTGGAGTGTTTTCTGTTACGTACAATAATTTTGTTAGCACGTTTTCTGCTGCTAACTCGATCCGAGATAAGTGTAAGTCATATGACTTACGGACGGTGGGCGGAGGGGGGCATAATTGAAAACCGGTAACTGCCCACAACAACAGTTTTTTTCTGCTGTCATCATCATTGCGAGCGTCTATCAAAGTTCTATGGCGGCTGTTTTGGTTTTTACCGCTAACCGCAGGCAACAAGTTGAAAATGTGCTTTTGTGGTAATAGGTTAGGTCGACAACAAATACACACGCTAACACACACACACACACACACACATAGGTATCTGAGTTACTTACATAGCTTGCATACCATTAAACCAGACGGCACTTGTCAGCATCGGCAGCGGCCTCAACTTTGCCGCTAGGCGAGGCCAACAGGCGCTCGACAACAAGGCGTGGCAGTCGCTGGCTCTGTGCTCTGACACCGATTTAGTCGTGGCACATTTTCCATACCCATTTCTCTTATTCAGTGGCTCCTCTCTCGCCTCCTCTCTCTCCTACTCTTTGTAACTCTTCTCACTTGTCTCGCACTTTTGCCGGCAGCGGCAGCAATTTCTACAAAAGTTTTTTTCACAATTGTTTTTTATTGTTTTTTGCTGTTTGCTGTCTGTTGCCTGTTTATGTTTAATATTCCCTTTTTTTGCTCATACTTGTATCTACAATAATTTCTAGTTTAGCTGACGTTGCCATTTCCAATACCCTGTATACGGGCATAGCGATAAATGGGGTATATTGGATATTAGTTGTAATTGTGATTGCTGTGCAAAATTTTTATGCAAGAACTATTTCAAAAAGTTTTTTAGTCTGATATTTTTTTTTATCTTAAAGAAGAAGCTTTAGATGAAAAATTCAGTTTTTCTTGAATCTTGTTAAAGTTTTTTTAGTTACACGTGTATCGCGTGTTCGGTTACACCCGCCTGCAATGCTATTACTTATTTCTATTTGTTTTCTTGTAGTTGTCTCTATATTGCTTATAAACTGGGCCAACGTTTGCTTATATATCCCAGCTAACCCCCCATTTGAGCACCCGCCTCAACAATATGTCGGCTGCTGCACTTTACTTTTGTTAGCCTGCCCATCTTAATGTGTGTGTGTGTGTGTGTTGTTGTTGTCTACTTTGGCTTCGATTTATATTTGTGTGTTGCACTTTTTGAAAGTTGAATTATTTTGCAGCTACAAGATACTTTTGCATATTTTGCATGTGGGTTGTTGTTTCTGATGCTGTCATCGTTTTGTGTCATGTTTTTTGTTGTTGTTGTCGTTGTTGTTGTTAAATGTGACTCCTCAAAACGCCCACTCTCCGCGCCCCTATAAAAGAGCTCTGTGTCTGGCTTGAATCCAAAAGCTTAGCCCACGTTGATTGTCTACGCACATGTTGCATGCGTGGAATTAGCCAAAAAAAAAAACAAAAAAAAAAGAAAAGTTTTGGGGCCACATCTTGTGTATGGTTATACTATATATATAATACACATTGGGTACAAATAGATATAGCGACAGCCAGCAAGAAAAACATAGCGAAGAATTTTAAAATAAATGACACACGCTAGATATATATATACTCTATATATACCCTCTCTCTCTAGCTGGGACAGTTCGATGACGCAAACTTGCACGAAAAAAAGAAAATTTATATATATGTATATATATACACATACATATCTGTCGTATTGTGGAGAAGGACGCATGGCAGATCTGAGACTTGCTCGGCGGAAGTGGGCACAAATGTGGCTACGATAACCACTCGCAGTTTAATCATCCGCTAATAACGCAATCGTATCTATTTGCATCAAAATTGAGGCAGCTGAGGGGAACTAATTGATACCGAAATTGATAATAAATTTGTTGGTGTGCCAATTAATAAAATATTGCGCCATGGCAACACAACGCTAAAAAACGCCCACAAATCAATCGGTGCACGTGGGCTTTTATGAGTGTGTAAACCTCTATATAGGTAACTGCACTCTTTGATTTACCAATTATGGCTAACAATAAAATTAAACTAAATCAACAAAATCATTCGTACAGTTAAGACTTGTCTCGTTCTTGCCGGTTTTCAGTTACAAAAATGGCCATCAAATGCGTCAACAAGTTGCTGGGAAACTACCCACAATAAAGTCTCTTTTTTGTATATATGTGTGTGTGTGTGTGCTGGTCAGTGTGCCCATAAAAGGTTTTTATGTGTGCGAGCTACACTTGTTGAATGTGACCATAGTTTTAAGTGCACTGCGCAAAAAGGCGAAATATTGTTAAAGACTCAAAAAAGAATTGACACGCCTAAGCAATAAATTTCTGGCAGCTTTGTTTAGAATATTGTTGTTCGATGTTGAATAGTCGCTATGACAGCTATATAAAATATATATTTTATTTTCTTCAATAATGTAGTAAATTTTCCAAAACAATAATTCAATAATTACATATTTAAATTTATCTTATTTTGAAAGAATTTTTTCTTTAAAAAAAATTTTAAAAAAAAATATTGATTATACGTTATATATAATTTTTTTCTTAAATATTTTTTTTTTCCTTTCTACTCATTTTCAAGGGCATTTCAGATTCGACTTGTTTCTGACATTTATAATTTCTGTCGCTTACAATCGAGTTTACCTTTAATGCCCACTTTATTATGCATCTCGCATGTGCGTCTTTATATGGAAATTCATAACGGCGCTGTGTCAGCATTTAAGGTATCATTTCCTATGGAGGAAGTACAACTGAGCTCTCTCTCTCACTTGGCCAACGTGGCCTACCGCATAGCCAGAATTATCTCAGCTGTTTGCATAAGCTGATATTTTCTATATGCATAGAGCAATTTGCTAAGAATGTGGAGTCGCTTATCTTTTATCTAGACTCAAATATTTGCCAGAGATATGGCCAAAATGCTGCGAGCAGCATGCAAATATAAAATTGCTAGCTAAATAGGCAAGTGTCGGGCCAAATGCTGCGTTGCGTATACGCACTGTGGTGCAAAGCTTGCAGCTGTGACACAGTTAATTGCTCTCCTTCTCTCTCGCACTCTCTCTACATTTTTTTTGTCGCTCTCGTTTTACTCGTTATTTGTTTGTTCTGTGTGGGGTCACATTTGAGGCGTGGGCGCTGCTGAAAACTGTTACAAGGTTGTGTCAGCAATTGACAAGTTATCAACAGGCCCGTCCCCGCCCCTCCCCACCCCTCCTATCCTCTTGGTTCTTGTAGCAAAGTGCTTAGCAGCTTTTTGATTTTTCTCAAGTATCTGCAGCCGCAAATTGACCGGAGGCAGCCGGCCGAATTGCGTTCTTAACCCCAATCGGTTGTGGACAGCCATGTGGCAACAGATTTAGCGCTTTGCTAAGTTTCATTCTTCGTTTTTTTTTTTTTTTTGTTTCTTTCATCAAATTTGGTTTCTCTTCTTTGCTGTGCTATTTTTTGCGAGTTCAGACATGTAAAAAACTGAAACAAAAACTTAGCCGGGCACACAGGCAGCGCTTGCCAAATGATTTTTCTTATTTATAAATGCGCCATTTGCTGGCTACAATTTGTGTATCTGTGTGTGTGTGTGTGTGTGTGTTCGGTGCAAATGAAATATGTTGCCACTACAGTGGTAATTGGACTGACTGACATTACGTGGTCGGGCTTGAAAAGCGCAGCAGCAGCCCACACTTTGAGCCACTTTATCAATGACCTTGGTCTACACCCACACACAACACAAACCCACACACACACACACACACAAACTACAGTAACTGGTTATTAAATTGAACTTTTGCCTTCGCTTGCAGATTCTACAAAACTTGGGCAAAGTTGATCGCACCGCAGATGAAATTTTTGATGATCATTTGAATAACTTCAATCGTCAACAAACAAATGCCAACAAATTACAAAAGGAGTTCAACAACTACATAAGATGCATACGCGGTAAGTCACTCTAAACAATTCCAATTATATATCAATAAAAATAAATATTTATTTATTTATTTTGTAGCCGCACAAACCGCCTCAAAGTCGCTGATGGATGCCGTTTGCGAAGTGTACGAGCCACAGTGGAGCGGCTATGACGCGCTGCAAGCACAAACTGCCGCCTCGGAGAGCTTGTGGCTGGACTTTGCACACAAATTGGGTGACCAGGTGCTGATACCGCTCAACACATACACCGGACAGTTTCCCGAAATGAAGAAGAAGGTGGAGAAACGCAATCGCAAGCTCATCGACTACGATGGCCAACGTCATTCGTTCCAGAATCTGCAGGCCAATGCCAACAAGCGCAAGGATGATGTTAAGGTAGATCAAAAATTAAACAAATTTGACTCTAACTGTAACTATTACTTTAATAATTTGCCTTTTAAACCACCCACACAGCTTACCAAAGGTCGTGAACAATTGGAGGAGGCTCGTCGCACCTACGAAATTTTGAATACGGAACTGCACGATGAGCTGCCCGCCCTCTACGATTCGAGAATACTGTTTTTGGTTACCAATTTGCAGACACTGTTCGCCACTGAACAGGTGTTCCACAATGAAACAGCCAAGGTTAGTCCGATAAGTGATCTATTTGGATTTACTTAATACTAATTATATTTACTTTAGATTTATGCGGAACTTGAGGCAATTGTTGATAAGCTGGCCACAGAGTCACAACGCGGCTCAAATACGCTGCGCAAACAAACAAGTGAGCTGCTGTCGATCAATTTTTGGTTTAATGATCAAATTTCCTAATCGATTTTCTCTTTGCTGTAGTAAATGCCATCAAGTCGTCGAGTCCAGTGCAGTCGCCAGTGAATAAGCTAAATAATGCCAATGCGAACAATAGCAACTACCAGAATCAAATAACCACAAACGGTGGCTCCAGTCTGGCCAACAGTCGTAAGTAGCAGACGCCCCCCAGGTGTTTTGGATACGCTTTCTCTCTCTCTCTCTGAACTGAACCTATTTTCGAATTTGATAATTAATTTATTTTGATATATTTGAAATTTTACGCATTTACGTTTTTTATTTCGTTTATTTTTTTTCGCTTTTTTCCCCCGTTCTCTGTTTCAATAATAAACAAAAATAAAAATTATAAATTGCTCAAAACTGTAAAAAAAAAAAAAACAAACTTGCATTACACATTGTCAAAGTGTAAAATAAATTCCCAACTTTTAATTTTATGTATAAAACCAAATAAAAACAACAACAAATTAAGAGCTTGATATTATACACAATATATAAAATATTTGTATATATTTCATATATATCTTTTCTATCTTATGCACTAAATTATATTATTATCAAAAATTTTAAGACATATGTTTATTTTTTTTAGTTTTTGGCAATTTATGAATTTTTTTTAGTTGTCGCCAACTAATTTTGTTAACTTTTTGTTGGATTCCTAGCATAAAATATGTAGCAAACATTCCATTTGTTAACGGGTCTTCCAAAAATCTATATAAAATTTGTATTTTGCGAAATTTTATAAATTTAAAAAAAAAATAATAGAGAATTTAATGCGGTCTTGTTTAAATATGTATTGGTTAAACAGATTGTGGTCCAAACAAATGGAATGTTGCATGTTGTTGCTTTTTCGTTTTGCAAAATCTGTCAAAATCTTTCAACATTTTTCCAAGTGCCCAATAACAATGCATGTGTTGAGTTATATTTTTACTTTCTTTTTCTCTTTTTTATGAAATAAAATGTATTGTTTTTTGTTGGAATGATGCTAACCCCAAAAACAAATATAAATTAACAACAATAATTACCACACATATAAAAAAAAACACAACAAAATCAATATCAACAAATAAAACAATACCAAAAAAAAAAAACACACACACACACATGATATATATATATATATATAAAAAACAACAAAACCAAATAGCAACATCCACAAGCTCGTCAATGCGTGAGCCAAGATTTGATTCAGTTTCTTCAACGCCAGAACCGACGCCCGAGTCGGGTCAGCTTTCGGATTCGCCGCACAGCCCCTTAGCGCAGTTGGAGAAGGCGGTCGCCGCAGCAGCCGGAGCAGCCGGATTGGGAGCTGTGGATGCTGTAGCGGCAACCAATGGCACCACCACCACAATTACCACAACAACAACATCAACAAATCTGGTGGAGAGTGCCGAGCTGAGCAGTCCGAATGCGAATACAACAATGGCCAAAACAGAGGAAACCAACAGTGCATTGGCAACGGATGCTAAAGAAACAACAACAACAACCACAATAACAACAACAGGCGCTACAGCAAACACATTAAATGGCAACAACAATGAGCTGGGAACAAATCAAATAGCCGCCGCTGCAGCACCACCCACCAGCAACAGCAACAGTAACACCACCGGCACCACAATCACCGCACCCAAAGAGCCGGGCAAGCTGCCGAAAGAGCTGCCGGATGGTCAGTCGAATGCGAATGGCAATTCGAGTTCGCTTGAGGAGCATAAACAGAAGAAATTAGGTAAAGAAACAACAACAACAAACACAAATACAACAACAACGCAATCAGTTACAGATACAGAAACAGTTAGCATTAGCCAAAACAAACAATTAGTTAATAGCCAAACTGTTAATAAACACATTAATAAGAACCCCTTCGACGAAGATGACGAACGCATCTATGAAGTGCCCAAGGGTGAGTAAGCGTCCCATCTCATCAACGATTCTGCAATTTACAAAACTGGGTCTGTCTGTGCATTTTTCTCTACACTTGTGTCTGTCTGGTCGTTTTGCTGTCTCTTGCTGGGCCACCCACAACCCACCAACACCACCACAACCACCAACAACAACCACACAAACTTCACAAATTTATCAACGTTTCTGTATACTCTACAAAAAAACAAATTTAACGAGTTGATTGGGTGCCCGATGGAGCCGGAGCGTCTGACAGCGGCTTGTCTATTGTATATTGTATTTTTAAAAAGCTTCAGTTTCTGTTATAATCTGTCTGTATCTGTATTCGTATTCGTATTGTTAACCGCAAACGTATTGTATTCAAACCGGGCCAGAGCATGTGCGTTTTTTGGGGTTCATCAATTAAATATATATATATATTGTAGTACTACTTATGATCGATTCTTAGGCAGTCATCATCAGCCTTGTGAGTCCTTTCACAGCATACAAGTAAAAAATATTTTAATTCATTGTTAATCATACACTTTACATTTCAAAGTAAACATTTAAACTTACACATTTCCTTTGAAATGTTTTGTGTCTATCAGCGCATTTATTATTATTGTATTAAATGCTTGTATATATCGTTATCATTCACAAATAGTTGGGTATACAAATTGTAGTAATTACGCACTCACATTTATTATAATGCTGCCATAGTTATAAGTGACAATTGTTGGTAAAAGAAAAACAAAAATATAAATAAAACTGGTTACAGGTGGCTACAAGTAGGTTATTAGCCTTAAGTCGTATTAATTTATTTGATCATCAAAAAAAAAAAAAAAACAAAAACACATCGCTTGCACGTTCGCTGCTTAAGTCTTTTGTATTATCGATGGAACCGTTAAAAAAAAGCTACCAATTAAAACCCGACTAACCCAAGCAGGCTGCGAGTTTTCCTAAAAAAACATATTAACAGCAAGTTGTGTTCTTGCTTTAATGTTTTGTGCACTAAAACTGAGTTTGAGTTCTATATATATACTTTAAGTGATGTAAATGTACAGTTAATAAGCTATAAAATAATAGATCGACTCTCTTGAATCAATACTAATAAATTGTTCTGGAATTTTATTCACAGATGCCAATACCGCTGATTTGCCACCTGGTGTGCTTTATCGCGTGAAGGCGACCTATGGTTATGTTAAGGAGGATGTCGATGAGCTGAGCTTCGAAATTGGCGATACCATACGGGTCATCGAGTACGACGATCCGGAGGATCAGGTAAAACTCTTTCGGTTGCCCGCTAGCTGAATTCGCTTCGTTACTTTGCGTCCCATTTAGGTTGTAGTTGCGCATGCGCTAGTCACCCCTCCAAGTGTTAACGTATAGAATTTCACTACTTGTCTTTATTGAATGCAGTTTTTTATTAACAATTTACAGGAGGAGGGCTGGCTAATGGGTCAAAAGGAGGGCACCAACGAGAAGGGCCTGTTTCCGGCCAACTTTACGCGTCCCATTTGAAAAGCTGACGCAGCGACGATGACGGAATATATGCAACAACTAAAAAACTAAAAATATACAACAAGAACAAGAACAACAACAACAACAAGAACACCAACTTCAGCCCCCTATTTTTGTTATACAATAATATACAAAAAAAAAATACATTTTACATACATTATACAAATTTTTATGAACGAACTTAACAACTTTCGGCCAAATTTTTACACAGCGCTGCGACGTTTTTTTTTTGTCCATAAGAACAACCTGTGGTTTTTTTTGTAAAATTTATTGTTTGGATTAATTTGAAGTCGTATTTAAATGCGTATGCAATAAACAGTCTTATATTTGTTAAAGCAGTGCTTCCAAACATTATAATTATTATTATTATTATTATTACTGTTGAGAAATGATTGCACACAAAATATTTTGAAAACGTTTCATAAATATTATTTTCATAGTTTTAAGATTAATCAAAAAAAAAAAAAATCGAAAAAAAAACATAAACAAAACAAATCTAAAAACATAAACACATACACATATATTATTTGTTAAAACTATTATTGTGCTCATAATTAATACGAACAAAATGTATCTAATTTGTAATTTGTTAAAATCAAAAGGCAAAAACGAACAATTTAACACATATCACTCGATGCAAATCCTGTTTCAAACACGATTTAATCGAGAGAAAGATAACCTTTTGTATATGTATTTTGAAAAAAAATGTAATACGAGTTTTTTATAGTCAATTGAGTGTTTTGGAGTGAACAAAAAGAGAAAAAATGCAAAGTGCCAACAAAAATTACCTTTTGTTTTTGGCCTTTCTTTGGTTTATCGGAATACGACATTAAATTGTTTTTATTCTTTTAAATTAAAATGTAATTTGTAGCTGTTATTTAGTTAAAGGAACCGAGTAAAACCCTCGATACACACGTAATTAGCGCCAGCTTTATAACATTGAAAACAAGCCAATAGTCACTAACAGATCCATTCTCCTATATTATTTGTGTTTAACAAATCGAATAGAATGATATCCAGTTTGGAGCAAGCAGAAGCAAGCGAGAAGCACAGAGAACCGAAATACATAATTTTGTTTTTTAAATCTGTACTGTAAAGTTATTATTTTAATATTATTTAATTAATTTAAATACTTATTTATCGCATGAATACATTGAACAAATGATAATAATTTACAGAAAATCAAATAAAACATAGATTAAACAAAACCACAATTTGTATTTATTATCTTTTCAAATCAGACTTTAGCAGTTGCATCCTCACATCTAAATATGCGAAACAGCCCAAATTCAAATATAAAGTCGTCAGTTATTATTGTTGGTTGGTAACCCATTTATTTGAAGAGCTGGTCACCTTATTTTTGATTCGATGTCTATAACTTTCGATATGCGCCGATAACCAATGTTTTCTGCAACCCTGCAAGTTGTTCTTTGAGCAACCCTAGTAAGTGTGAACGTATGACGTCAAAAATTGTGCGCAGTCGAAATTGCGCACATCTAAGCGCTACCTTGGAAATTTCTTGCAATCATGCTCCTATGTCGGTGACTCTTTCGTGTGTGTTGGTGTTGCGTTAATAAAAAAGTGTAAATACTTAAGAAAATTGAAGAGTTGACAAAACGAAAAAACCACAACGGGTCGTGCGTTAACGTTAACCAAACAATGCAAAATCAAATATGTTGTGAGTTACAATCGAATATCGACGTACCGACAAAACCGAGCAGCAGTCAGTTCACGAAAAACCAGGCCCAAGTTGCCAGGAAGAGTTTTCATTTTATAATTTTTGGGCGTGTTTGTGTACGAGTAATAGCTTAGAGGTGCGGCCTGAGGCATAGTTGCAAAGGAATGGACATTATTGTTAAACAATTTGGCGTGCCAGAATCGACAATTTTCTGCCCCAAAATTTTTTCATGTTCGTTTTTGCCTCGCCCTCGCTCTGTGTGTATAGCAGTGCGCGTGTGTGTATAGAGGTGCGAGCGAAACAGCTATACAGCTACGGGGCACTATCTATCTATCCTATCAGTGATATCTGTGTATGTCTTATTTGCATTTTGCACTTATGCTTATGTTGATGGGCCCACATTTCATTTGTTTAACATTTGTTTTATCTATTCCCAATTGCATTTGTTGCCATTTGCCAATGCAATTGGTAGCATTTGCACAGACAAAATTAGCGGTGACAACACTACAGCGCACTGCTTGCTCATGCAAACAGCATGTTTTTGGCATTATTTAGCACATTTTGCAAATAGGCAGTAAATTCTATATTAATTTTTTGTACCTAGTTCAGTGGGAGGAAGCTAAATCGGCAAAAAATAAACGTTTGTGTTATTGTGTCCGCATATAAAATTTATAAAGAAGCCACACGGCACGTGTCAGTGTTCGTTGAAAACTAGATGTATTTTTTCCTGAAAGTAGATAACTATTGTAGGCGAACTCTGACTGTTATTGGGTGGGGTGCGTGGGTGGACCTACAGCTCTAGTTCCATTTAAATAAAGTGTTTCGCAAGCTTACAAAAGTTATTTAAAAAGATGTAAATGTTCTCTTTTTTAATTGCAGTTCCACTGCATACCGGAAAATAAACAAATACAAGAAGCATAAAGTATGCAGAAAATTAAATACAAAAGGAGCATTTAAGTGTTGCGTGTGAATGAAAGCAAAAAGATAAGAAGAAGAAAAAGCAGCAGCAAAGATAGCTACAAAATTTACCGTTGTGCACGTCGTCATACAAAGTTTTTGTTTAAATTACTATTACAAATCTTCGTTGCATTTAAAAACTGGTAAAAAGAAAAAATCAAACTAAAACAGTGGAACAAAAACAAACAAAAGAATACAAAACTTGACAAGCAAATGCACCAGTAAACAATTAACAAATTATTCAACATTGAAATACACGTTCCTTAAAACTAATGTTTTCCAAAACGCAACTAAATTAAAACGATAACGATATAAACGACAAGTCGTGAAGCAACGGAAACATCACCTCATAAAGCATATAACCACATAGGAATTTTACATACTTACATACACACATACTACTACTTATATGCATAACTTATAGTATACCTAATACGACACCGATTTAAAACTAAAAAAAACCTAAAACTGCAGGGAAACAATACGAAAAGCAGAGCAGCAAACATATTTTCTTTATTATTATTATATTATTATTATTATTTAGTGCTAAAACATAAACCGACCGCAGACTTATTTCATTAACAAAAACAAACAAAAACAAGAAGAACATTTGGATAATCTCGCCATAAACTGCAACGTCGCCTACTACTGACATATAGCTTCTGATTCATGTCTCACATCGAACAACACAACCGACATTTTAATGCGTAAGTATATATATTAATTATAGAGATTCATTTTAATGTTCCTTCTTACCACTTGTTGCTTTCATTTTGAATATAGTATTATGCTACAGTTTAAATTGCCTGATAAGAGTTATGAATAATACTGCGGATCTAAATTCCTCTCTCTCTCTCTCTATATATATATATATATATTGCCAGTGACTAATGGCCGACAATTAACTGAATGCAGTCAGCAGCTAAATTGCCCTCCTGTCTTTCTAAAATAAATTAGGTGCGTTGGGTGGCTCACTCTAACTGTTTGAGCAGGGAGACCTGTTGAAAAATGCCGTTTATTTGCCGGCGCCCTTTCTCCCTTTTCTGTTTATAGCTCGGTGATCAACTGTAAATATATATATATGTTGAACTCTTTTAACGACTTGCAGAGGCTTTTCAAAACTCTTATCAAGTTGATATCAAATCATATAGCAATTTAGAGTTTATCTCGGTTTCTTTATCGGAATAGTGCTACTGTTGTCTGGTGCGCTTGATAAACATCTCACCCACTTTTTCTCAGCGTTGACTTTGATTGTTTTTAAACTATGCCTTGAGTATACATTTAAAAATACCCTGTTTAATATTCTCTAGTATATTTTGTTAAATTATCCAAAAATGTATTTGGTTATTTGCCTAAAATTCAGAATGCTGAAACCGCATTTAAAACCACAAACTGTTCTAGAAAATTATTAAGTTCATGTTTTATGAATTATGACAATCCTCAAAGTTTGTAAACAATAACAAATCATTATGGAGTGCATATGTGAGTAAGCATTAGGGCTGATCACTCTTACAGCTTATGATCGCCGGTGGGGGAAAAGCTAAAAGCAAGGCCAAAATCTGGCAACGACAATTCGCACGCTCTTGTTAAAGGTTTTTTTTTAGCGTCTGTTTGGCATAGTGGATAGTGTTATGAAGTTCCCCCTTCAAGTCGCTAAGGTACTGTTAATTGTATTTTCTGGCTTTGCTTAAAACAAAAAAAAGAAGAAGACAAATTTGAATATTCTTAAGCCGCTGCCAGCGTTCTTTAAGACTTAAAGCGCAACATATATCATAGTTAAGATATTTGATTGATCTAACAAATTAAAAATAAAAAATGTATACAAAACTTTTAACTGTTTTTCTATATTGCAGGTGTTTATGAACAGCCAGAATACTACGTGAACCAGAAGTCGTTCTGTTCGATGTGGTCATCGTATTTCTGTTCGTCATTGTCAGAGAGATGCGCCAAAGTCTGTTTAAGAAGATAGTAAACTGTGTACGGAGTACCAATAACGAAACAGAATAAATCCCTGCAACACACATACACACACGCCCGCACGCACACAGAGATACACAGACACACGCACAAGCAAGCGCAAACAAAGGAATCCTTAAAAGGAAACTAAGCAATAGCCAAAGAGAGCCTGAGTGTCGTAGGAAACAGCGAGCAACGCCAAAGTACAAATGTTCACGAGCAACTAAGTAAATCGAAATTAAAAACAAAAGGAAAACATTCAAGCAACTATTTAGGGCAACTGTAAAAAGAGCAGCAACATTAACGCGATCTAAGTTATTTCGGCTAGAAGAGAAGAAGAACAACAACAAAACAGCAGCAAACCCAAAATTACGTAGAAGTGGGGAAAAAGCAATCATCTAAACAGGATAAACCGCCAGCTGAAAGATCTACGCACGTCACGGAGCGTAGGGCAGGATCTGTAGAACGCGTAAGCGTCCTTAAATCCAGTTAGCATGGAGTGCTGCTTATCGGAAGAGGCCAAGGAACAAAAGCGGATCAATCAGGAAATCGAGAAACAGCTGCGCCGAGACAAGCGAGATGCGCGACGTGAGCTCAAACTGCTCCTGCTGGGTGAGTATTGTTGACCAACCAATGGTGTAAATCAGCATTATTTGCTGCCAGGAGTCCAGCAAATCAAATATCCTTGGCCCATATTTTTGTATAAACCTTTATTTGCTGCACTCCTGGTTCAGCAAGGTGCGTCGTCCCAATTAGTATGCAAAATTGTATTACTGATACGATGCACATCTATATACATATGTGTGTGTCGTGCGATTGAATTTCAGCCGCAATTCGCGCTTAGTGCAATTGCAGTGTATTGCGGCTGTCGTTTGGGTGTCGCCACATTTTTGCTAATTAGTTGCGTGCTGCTCCTGTTTCGAGTGAGGCAGGTTCGGTTGCTGCTGTTTTTCGATTCTTTACTAATGCCACATTTATATCACCCACATTTACAGGCACGGGCGAGTCCGGGAAATCAACGTTCATCAAACAGATGCGTATTATACATGGCAGCGGATACTCGGACGATGACAAACGTGGCTACATTAAGCTGGTGTTCCAGAACATATTCATGGCCATGCAGTCAATGATCAAAGCCATGGATATGCTCAAAATATCATACGGTGTTGGCGAGCATAATGTAAGTACAAATAACATTAACATTAACTATATATGATTCTAAACGTTTCCATTTGTTTTGCAGAATCTTGCTGATCTGGTGATGAGCATTGACTACGAAACAGTAACCACATTTGAGGATCCATATTTGAATGCCATTAAAACACTGTGGTCTGATGCTGGTATACAGGAATGCTACGATCGTCGAAGAGAATATCAGCTGACAGATTCCGCTAAATAGTGAGTTATTCGTTGGATATGAATATAATTTTAATTTCTATAGCTAGATGATGTTTGAACAAGTGACAAAAACAACAACAACAGCATTGACGTTATTCAACCAAGAATTAATTTGTTATACTAAATACGATTTCATTCTTATGTGTATATTATATACAGTTATCTGATGGATCTCGATCGTGTGGCTCAACCTGATTATTTACCCACTGAGCAAGACATTTTAAGAGTTCGTGTGCCGACAACGGGGATCATTGAATATCCCTTTGACTTAGAAGAGATCCGATTTAGGTAGCTACAAAGACTCCAATGTTATCGACTTGCATGTGTCTAATATGTTCTCTCTTTGGTTATTGGTTAATTGTTTATTCGTTTAATTGTTTACTTTCTAACCAGCACAATTTGTGGAATTTGACTACATATTTATCATTATATATCATAAGCAAGACTATCTATCGGTGATTCCGTAGATCCCAAACGGTTTTGGTACACCTATCCATAGAATCATTGCGTTTTATGCATTCAGGCTGACATTATTTAGCGGACTGTTTTTAAGATGATAAACAGATGCTTTCGATTAAATTATTTATCAATCTTCAAAAACTATAAATCTTTTAATTAGCTACCTTAACAGTATTGAGCGCATAGGGCAGCCCGATTTTTTGCCCATTGAACAGGATATATTGCGCGCCCGTTGTCCGACAACTGGAATTCATCAGTATATCTTTGCATTGCATCCACTTGTATATAGGTACATCAATCCTTTGATCTATCTATCTCGAAATACATTCATACTCAGCTATAAATTGAGCAAATCAGCCTGAACTAAAGCTACAAGTAGTAACCGACATTTTATTTGTATTAACAACAGCAATATCTTTGTGCATATCATTTGATTTCATCACATATAAGGGCTTTGCTTTTCTGCTTACTTAATTACTCACTTAATTTGGCATTATTTTAAATTAGATGTTGCTTAAACACAAATTGAATTCCCCAATTAACTAACTATTTGTAACATACAGAATGGTGGATGTTGGCGGTCAGCGTTCGGAGCGGAGAAAGTGGATTCATTGCTTTGAGAATGTTACCTCAATAATATTTTTGGTAGCGCTATCTGAATACGATCAAATCTTGTTTGAATCTGATAATGAGGTAAGTTGTAATGAATTTCCCTATTTATATTTTAATTAATATTATTTTTGTTTTGTTGCAGAATCGCATGGAGGAATCAAAAGCTTTATTTAGAACTATTATTACATACCCGTGGTTCCAAAATTCATCTGTTATTTTATTCCTTAACAAGAAAGATTTGTTAGAAGAGAAAATCATGTATTCTCATTTAGTGGACTATTTTCCTGAATACGATGGTGAGTGCACGTCCTGCCCTCAGTCAATAATATTATAACTGTTTAATTATCCCATTTTTATTGGTAACAGGTCCACAGCGAGATGCAATAGCAGCCCGTGAATTCATACTGCGCATGTTTGTAGACTTAAATCCAGATTCCGAAAAGATTATCTATTCTCATTTCACCTGTGCTACAGGTAAGTACCGCTTCAATTGTTTATGTTCAAGTTAAGCCGTTAAAAGAATGAAAGAGTCTATTCTGCGAAATCTATTAGCTAAATTTAATTTGAAGTAAATATATCCCACGTTGTGTCCGCAAAGTTTTTGAAATCACGCTGAGAAGCATAACAATAAAAACTATTTATATGTTCTTATGTTATTTAAAATTAGACGTATCTTCCGAGAAATGATTAACCGAACATTTAATGCAATTCCTTATTTTGGTTATGGTTACAATGATTATATAAAATATATTTTTTCCAATTATAATCTTTTGCATGTAACCTAAACAGTCTTTTCTTTCTTTTTTTTTCACTTTAGATACTGAAAATATAAAGTTTGTGTTTTCAGCTGTAAATCATGCGATTCTGCATATTAATCTTGACGAAAACGATTTGTTCTAAACTGAACCAGAAAACTAATTGTCTTTTGTTATGTATATATGATTGCGATTGTGCAATTCTTAAGATCGGATTACAGCTGCAAAACACAAACTTTTCAAACAACGCTGAGAGGTCTATTTTGCAAGATTAATTTTAAATTGAATTAAACATATCCTACGGCTTGTCCGCAAATATAATGGAATATCGCGCTGAGAAGCCTAACTAAATAAAATATTTTATGTTACGAGTTTTATACTTTTAGAGCATTGTATCTTATTTATTGAAAAAGATTAAGTAATTTGCAATTTTGGATTTTATTGTTTTTTCCTTAGTATAATGTAGTATTAACACTAAGGTCTTTTAAAAATTTGACTTATTCTATGGGAAATGATAAGTTTAACATTTAAGTAACACATAAGATGAAATGCATGTGAATATTTTGGTATTGCTTACAATGATTGATTATATGACATATTTTTTCCAATGTTCTTCTTTTTTCCACTTTAGATACTGAAAATATAAGGTTTGTGTTTGCAGCCGTAAAGGACACGATTCTGCAATCCAATCTTAAGGAATATAATTTGGTCTAAACTGGATTTGGATCAGAAAACTATTTTTGTGATTTTTATTATACATATATATATAAAATGTATATGTATGTACATATATATG
>SCDT01001711.1:0-17079 GCA_004143765.1 Drosophila melanica
CAAATATATATTCAATATTACTGATTATAAACTCATATTTAACATATATATATATATATATATATATATATATATTTGTATATATTTTTTATCATTTTATACTAAATACGTACTCTGTTTTCAAGTCAATCTCATCTCTAGCTAAAAATGCATTTGTAGAAGCTCAAGAAAATTACGTCAGTGGCTGGGCGCAGGCACACACACTCACACACATTCACACACACTCACACACACGCGGAAAAACACACACATAAACAGGTCCTTCTAGATAAGTGACTGCTTGGGCGCTTAAGAGATAGACCAACACATGCCTGGCTGGGCACACAGTGCGTGTTGTTGTGCGTGTGTGTGTGTGCGTGTGTGCCAAATATGGCAAAGCAACAGCAACACAGACAAAGTTGGCACTGTTGCCATAGTAAGCAGCTAACCCGAACCACCCCCCCGCGGTAAGCCCCTTTGCTGCTTGCCAATGACGCAGTCGATTGAATCTGTTCCCAAAACCGTTCAAAAGAGTTGGGACGTTGCGAGGCGCTGTGCGAAAGAGCGAATTGGGTCAAATGCCGCATTTTTGGCCTGCAGCTGCGACGCTGACAGCGCTGCCTCTAACGGTTAATGTTATTGCGCTTTGCCATTTATCGCCGGCCATTGTTCTTGCCGTCGCCGTCGCCGCTGCTGCTCAGATTTGTTGCCCGCCGAGTCGAGCTGAGCTGAACCCGAGACGAGGCAAGTGGCAACGTGCTGGCTGCCTCAGAGGCAAAGTCAAATAGGCGCACACACAAAAGTCAAACGGCAGCCGCTTAAATTTACTTTACGACTCATTGTAAACGGCATAATGATGGAGTCGAATGATGAAGATGGTTGAGGCATGCACGGAGCGGGCAGAGCTAGCAGAGGCGGCAGCCAAGTTTCGGCTTGTGCAATCGACCATGTGTATGTGTGTGTGTGTGTGTATATGCTGTGTGTGTGTGTCTGCGCTTTGCTGCTCAAATTGTGTTAGCAAATTGTGTGCATTTTGATTAGGTATTTTGGGAAATTGTTTACAAATTTATATTACATGTTTATTGTTTATTTTTGATTGTTTAATGTTTTATGCTAATACAAAAATTGTTTACTCACTTTCTATTGATTATATATATAATAGAATATTAGGCAGCTGTCAAAAACATTTTGCTATATCAAAGATATATTATGTAAAAAAATATATATTATGTTAAAAATAAATCTGATATTGACAGATTTATAATTGAATTAAAGTACATGTTAAATGGGGAAATATTTGCATATTCTAGTTTTTATATTAAGAACACACAAAGAGCTAAACAAATTTTGCATAAAAGACTTTTGTGTTCTGGTTTTTAAAGGCAATGAAACAGGAGCTTTTTAATTAAACAACAAACAACAATATCTTATATTTTAAATATATTTCGTAATATTTTAAAAATCCAAAAACAAACGTAAAATTAAACTTGAATTCTTTTTATGATAATTTTAGAGAAATTTATGTTGAAGCAATCAAAGACGAGAGTTTATTTTATATTATTTCCCCCCAAGTTTCTATAAACAACTAAAGAATTTTACTTGCAAAAATAACAAAAGTTGGCGCTTAAAGTAACTGTCTGAAAATTACAGAAATTACACAAAATTCTTCAATGGCAAATTAAATGCCTCTTTCATAAAAGGGTTCTTCTTGGCCGAAATTCCCGAAAAGTTCCATAAAAGTTGAGTGAGAATGTTTCCGTTTCTGCCAGCTTGATTAAATTATTTGCCGTTATTTGGGTGTTAAAAAATTGGTAATAAACGAATTTAATGCTTTTATGTTTCATTCACAAATATATATATACATTTTCATTCTTGGCCTATTAAAGTTTAATTAATGCGTACAACAAATTTTTGGCGGGACAGCGATTTACTAAGTCTTTAATTATGATTACTTTCGTTTAATAAACGTCATGATTATTAAAATTAATTTTATGGCGCAAAGTTGCTGCCATATCATGTTGCTGCTCCTGGTTGTTGTTGTTGTTTTTGTTGCTGTGGCATCAACAGCATTTTGTGACAGCCATTTGCCAGCGGCGATCCAGCGAGCTGCTGTTTCAAACTGATTGGAGCGCAGTTTGTCAGTCGCCTTTTATTTTCGTTTTTTGTGGCTGCAATTAATGATGTTGCAGCTAGCTGTAGCATGCCCCGCAATGCCGCAGGCTGGCTGGCCAAGACAATGTCACAGACTTTCGATATTTTATCGCTGGCCCACATCCTTCGTCTTCTGGCACACTAATCGAATTGAGTCGTTTTGCAAATTTAATGTTTTAATTAGTGTGGCCGCCTAAGCCAGGGGCCAACTCGGGTGGCCATTTGCAAAATGAAGTTGCCAGAGAATTTATGAGACACACACACACACACACACACACACACAGTCAACATTTAAGCTTAACGGCCGAACTAAGCCCCGGCTGCAGCAACGAGTGCTATCTACAACTCGTCTACGTGTGCTCAGAAATTTCGTTACCTTGGCTGGGTTACATTACTCCCCGTGGAGCGTGGCTGGCATGTGAACGAGTGTAGAATATGTTGCAGCATGCATACACACACACACACACACGCACACACACACAGACAGTTCAACCGAATCCCATTTGTCACGCCTGCAACGATTCGGCACTCGACCCGTTCGGTATGTCAGTCTCCATTGACCCGGCAACAAGCCACCTGTGTGTGGGATTTCGGGGGTGGGGGGCAGCTTAAATTTTGGCCTTGTAAAATCTAATATAAATGCAAACGCAAATGTCAAAAATTGTAAAATTAAAAATCACATCTGCCAGGCTGGCCCCAGTCGCCCGCACACCGACGACGAGTTCGCAACTATTTTTGTGCACACACGTCGCATACGCAACATTTTCAGTAACTGTCACATTACGTATACGCAATCAGTCGTCGTCGTCTGAATGTGCCACATATTGACGACTGAAATGTACAGAGCCAACAGGAATTTACATAGCGATCGCTGCTAAAATTAACTGCATAAACATGCAATAATAAACACAACAGATTCCCTGTAATTACTCAGAGTCTGTTCTATACAAAGTGGAATATAGGTATGAAGAAAGTGTAAACAATAATAAAAACGCATAAAATATATATTAATACTAATTTATTCTTATATATACATACATAATTATTAATACTAATATATTCCTATATTTACATTTATGAATACATTTTTTTAAATCATTTTTATCATTCACCTTAGCACATTTTTTAAGAGGTATCGCATGGAAATACATCAAATGTTTGCTGCGAGAGTTGTTTAAAGGATTTTTGCACAATAAATGTTGGCAATGTTGATTGAAGAGCTACCTCGTTTGCATATCGTATGGGCAACATATATATGTAGATAGGAATAAACAAATAACACAAGTTTTTTTTAAAACGTAGTCAACAAATTTTACAAATTACAAAAAGAAGAGGAAGAGCGACAAAACAAAAATTTCATCAATATAAAAAAAATTGAACATGTTTGGCTCTTTTTTTTTGTATATTTTTTGATACATATATTTTAATACATATTGAAGTTGGGACATATTTGTTTTTATGGCAGTTTATGCATGAATTGGCTGTCAGTCAGTGATGAACTTGGAATTGGGTCTTCGGATTGGGATTGATGTTCAGATTGGTATTTGGATTGGATTGGCCGTGGCAACGGTTTGGCCCAGAGGTGAGAGATAATCCAGAAAGTTTAATTTGCAGGTCGGACGAATTGCGCACAATTGTGCATTAAAATTGCATTGCGTAAAAGTTTCCATTTATATGTCATGTTGCGTTCGGATTTTAATTTACACACACGCACCGCACACAAACATGCATGTGTGTGCGTGTGTGCGGCTGTCTCTCTTTAGGCGTCTGTTTGCAAAATGAATTTTCATTTTAATTTATGCGCAGACATCAGCAGCCACACGCAGCAAAACTAAGGCGCAGGTCGCCGTGAGGGGTTAGGACCCCAGCAACATATTCACCCACAGACTCATTGACACACACTCACGCACACAGACAGACGCACACACACACACATTCGCGCACGCTGCTTCAAAACGGAAACGGAAATATGCGCAATTTTTCAACAAGACAATGTCTGACAGTCTGGGAAAGGGGCAGAAAAAAAGTTTTTAAAATGTAAAAAAAAACAAAAACATAAAAAAAAAAAAAAAAATGAATAATGATAAACCAAAAAGTTTTGCAGCCATTTTCTCAACTTTCTGCAGTTGCACAAAATTATTTAAGTTTCGGCGATTGTTTGAGTTTTCAGTTTGCTTTGTTTCAAGTGCATTTTCATTTTCTTTTTAAATTTTAAATATGAATTCCTTTTATCTCTTCACAAAATTTCGATACAATTACACAAGTGCGTGCCAAATCGAGAGATAAAGCAGTTAAAGCAAACTTTCCCGGAATTGGGTCAATTAAAAACTTGTATTGTGGCCATGTTGAACAACTCGTTCCTTTGTAAGCTGCCTGATATATAATCGGTGAACTTATTTTATAATGTACTCGAGTTTAAAAGAGTTGCAACTGATCAATTTTGACGTTATAAACTAATTAAGTAATTAGTTTACAAACGGTTTGAAACATGAGTTACAAATAAATCATATTTTAATTTCGTTAAAATTTCGTTTTTTTTAAGTAGCGAAACAAAGCCATGTTTAACTGGCTGAAACTGATTCAAGTTAAATACATGAAATGCAATACTTTAAACCACAGAAATAGTTCGCTTTTAATCAAAATAGCATTTCGCATAAATTTGTTGTTGCCGCGTTTGCTGCCAGTTGCATCTGCTCGTGTTTCATGTTTATTTCGTTTTTGTGCAGTTGTAAAAAGAATTTCACTTTATGGCCAATGGATGCATTTAATCGTCGGGTTATTAAAATGGTTTTGCCATCCAAAGAGAGCAATCAATACGCGGCATTAATTTAAAGCACTTCTGTCATGTGCATTTTCGATTAACAATAAAAAATTGTTTATCACTTTGGGCCACAGGCACGCGGCCAACGCATTTAAATGAGTCGCAAACAACAACAAAAAACTGGAAATATATTTTTGTGTGTATTTATTAATATTTATTTACTATGAATAAACTGAATAAACGGAAAAGTCAACGGGACTTTGCAGTGCTATAAATATTAAACAATATGTGCTCAATATTAAAATATTTATGTTTGAGCTGTCATTTAAAAAGTGTTTTAAATATTTAATGCATCTAAGATGTATTTAAAAAGTAGAGTTTTCTTATTGGAAAGCTGAAAAGCGCTTTTCAATCAACTCATTAAGCATAAGCATATCGATTGTCTGTTATTTTAAGCTTTCTAATGAAGTAATCAAAATTGTTTGTTATGCAAACAATTGAAAAAGTCATTAAATCAGCGCATGCAAGTGACACAACAATTGCAAAAATCAACTATAAAATTAATTAAAGGTAACAATCAGCGCTAAGCTGGGGGGAGATGCATGGAAACAGGTCAGTGCATAAATTGCAAGAAAATGGCAAAGCCGGAAGACAAACGACAAAACGAGTGGAAAACGAAATGTAAAGAGAGATAAAGACAGCGGCGACAACTTCATGAATTGTGCAACGAGCACACAAAAGCGCTAAAAAGAGTATTTAGCAAGAAGGCGAAAAAATATGCATGGAAAGCCGCATACCAAATACCCTAGCAAAATATACGAATTTATGAAAATTTATTCCATGAATTAGTTTAATCGTTGTCTTTAATATGGGTACTAAGATATGATTGAGAATATATATTTTATTTGTAATCATTTTTCAGTTTCAGCACTTGAAAATAAAACACTCCCAAAGAGACGAAATAAAACAATAAATTTAAATGCAAATTTCAACGAAAACGAGTGTTAACAGTAAGCTTTTGCGACGCAGTGCTAGATGCAATCAAGTTGGTCTAAGATATGTCTGTGCAACTGCTAACTGGCAACTCAAGGCTGCGTTGCAGCAGCTGCGGCGACAATGAGACTACGCTATGCTAACTGCAAAGATCAGGGGCGGACTGGTCCCATAGAGTGAACGGGCCCAAGGCCTTGATAGCCGCTAGAAGCAATACTTAAATTAAAGAGGTAACAGAAATTCTTGTTGAAATTATTTTTTTTTACAAAAATGCTTAAACCATATTCAGTAATAATTGTTCTTAGTTTAAGGAATTTCGCAAAAAAAATATTTGATTTTGTTTTACATTTTTCTTGTGAATAAAAACTTTTTGCGATTTAGTACACACGTAGAAAATAAATAAAATAAAATAACTTATTTTGTTTTTTACCAAATTGGGCCCCCATTTGTTGCAAATCCGCACCCGTTTGAGAGTCTGCAAACTGATGAGGCGGAAGTGCCATGGAAAGCGAAAAAAAAAATAAAGCTGTAGCCACGGCAATAGCGACTCGGCGACGACCAACTGACCCAAAAAAATACTCAAGAATTTGATACGAATCTTTAGGTAGATTGCCAGGCGATACTTCTGAAGTGCCCCATTGTTCCGCTTCCTCTGAAGGTCAGCTATTGTATATTGTGTGTATGTGTGTGTGTGTGTGTGCGTGTGTGTGTATGGCAAGTGTTGAGCTCGTGCCAAAAAGAAGTTGCTCCAGTTACCACGTTTCACTTACCCATTAGCCGTGGCTGAATAAGCCCAATTGATGTGTTGTTCAATCATTTAAATGCAGTTAAGTTGAAAGTTTTGCCTTACCTGAAAAGAAAGATAAAAACAATAAATAGAAGCAAAGTCAAATATTAAATATTTCAATTTATTTGCTAAAAACTTTAGTTTTGTGCAAAATTTATATTTATTGCACATGTGCGGGTGTGTGTGTGTGTGTGTGTGTGTGTGTGTGTGTTTGTGTCAGCCACCACATTTTGTTGTAGTTGTAGCTCTGTTTTTTGGCTCTGGCTCTGCTGCTGGCGGCACTGGTTATCCAACCAGGGAGCACCCGCAGAACGATAAAAAAGTTTTGTTTTTCTTCTTTTTTTTTGACAGTTTTTTTTGTTGTTGTTGCAGCATAAAATAATAATAGTAAAAGAAGCAAATTGCAAATGTCTGTGACCGCCAAACCGAGCACGGCAAATACAATATATGCGACTGTGTTAGTTGGAGTGCAAATGGAAAAAATGCATGCAAATGGAATGGAAACAAAAAGAACAATCACCAAAAAAGAAAAAAAAAATTTAGAAAACTAAAAAGAATGAGAATGATTACAATTGCCAGCGGCTATGGTCGAAGCGACCCTCAAACGGCTTTTGTTGTGTTTAATGAGTATTTGCATACTGCAGACAAAGAGCTGACAAAAGTCAAACCGAAGCAATCGAGAATTGAAATTGGATCGAATATGAACTATTTATTCGTATTTGCCTGAGGTGAATGAGATGAGAATTCATTAAAAGTCAGAGAATCAAAGAGATAAATATGAAAGTATGCAATAAAATATTTAAAAAGCACAGCAGAAAGGACACGAATAATAAATTTTCATTGAATATAAATATAATTTAGATATATTTAAAAAATAACATGCAATGTTAATTTAACAATGCTAACCAAACAACATTTTTTACGTCATTTTAATATTTTCAAATACCTTCAAAAAATATGTTCTTTTCATGTTTTAAATCCAAATTGATTTCATGTAATTCACATATTTCCCTTTCAGTTCACATAACAAATATTAGCAGCATCGTTTAAATAAACAAAAATATTTTCAAAGGTTCGTCGTGCGATTTGCAGATTGAAGTGCCAAAAACAAGCTCCAACCTCACTCATTCAATGAACTAATGAATAAAAATTCAAATATTTGGCATAAAAAATAGAATGCAATCAATACAGCGTCCCAGAGTGGGTAGCTAACAGAAGCTTAAATAAACAAACGCACACACACTCACACACATACACTTAAACACACACATTGGCGCACAGCCATAGCTGAGTTGGGCCAAAAATGTTTCCGTTTGAAATGTTAACCAAATGTTGTACGAGGCGATGAATTCAATTTAAAAGATTTCTCATCAAATTCAAACACGTCGACGCAGGACATGCAAAATGAATTATTACTGCTCGGCGTTACTTTGGACCCAAATGTGCCAGAGCCAAAACACAAACATGCGCTGCAATCCGAAATGAAAATGAAAATTAATCATATCAAATGTGCTTTTGGAAGCTGCGCCAACAACTGCTTGACTGCTTTTAAATAAATACCGAAATGAAGCAGTCAAAAGGCACCAGCAACAATAAAAGCAACAACAATAGCAAGTACAACAACATATTTGGCTTTATCTTGATGGCATTTGCAGCACCCGCACTTTTTGGCCAAAAAGGAGACCCTCAGCAAAATATACGCAACTTGGAGCCAATCCCCAATTCCCGCCAGGCAGTCGGCCAATCAGCCTTGAACTGCACAGTTTGACAGCTGAGCAACAAATAAATATATAGGTATATACATATATATGTGCAGATATATACGTACATTTCCGTGCAGGTTGAATATATTTAAACAAACAAATCGTATTTTTTTTTTTAAATTTTACCAATAGCACTATCGGGTATATTAAGAGAGCGTTTTGTGTTTGATAAAAAGGGAAATTAAATTAATTTAGAGAGAAAAGTTCAACAACTGTTCAACTGTTCTCTAGTACAAAAAAAAAAGATAAATATTAAATTGCAACAAAAAAATTTACAGAATATGTTATAGTCGTATAACATTGGCTGCTGCATATCTGACTTAACTGTTTTTGTGTGCATGCTAACGAATTAACATTAAATCGGTATTTATTTTTGTATTGAACAACACTATTCACATAAAAATATGCATATATATATATATGTATATATATTTATTTGTATAGGTACATATATAAATACACATATATATTTATATGTATATAGAAAATAACAAAAAAAACGCTGTTGTTATTTTTGTGTTGTGATTTTGGGCAACAATTTGCATAAACCGCAAAATCCGCTTGTTTGTATTAGCATTCGGTTTGGTCGTCCAATAAATTTTGTAACTCTCCGAAAGTCGTTTAAATTTTAAAAGAGAGAGAAAGAGAGAGAGAGAAAAAAACTTGTATTTTTATAAGCAACAAAAATTTAATACTTGTTTATACACACACACACACATATTTAAACTGGTGTTTGTTGTTGCTGCAGAAGCAGCTGTTGGGGGAGAAGCGAGTGCGGTCATAGTTATATCTTTTGGGTGTATTCATCTTTATTAGGCATTCATTCATGCGTTCAGCTCGAGTCGATAAGCGGTCCGAGCGCAGAGACAAAAGTTTTGCAAAGCCATGCAAAATGATGAAACAGGACAGCCGCAAGGACACAACCCAACCCGCCGCCCGCCCACCTTCGTCCTCAGGGATTAGTTTCAGCTCGAGACATGAACGCAACCCAACTAATAAGTTATCAATCAAATATTTTGGCATATGGTTGGCCCTGCATGCAATCAATTTCTGTGATAAAGTCAAGCGTTGGTCAGCGCGGGGGTCGGGGCGGGGAGTTTAAGGTTTCTGCAGTGTGTTCTTCTGCTGTTTAGCATTGTTTGTTTGACAGTTGTAAAGTGATTTGCTACGTGATTGCTGCTCGAATTATTTTTTGTGGAGGAAAAAGAGAAGAGCTAGTTGTTTTCATATTCCAATTTGTGAAAAAAATATGATTTGTATGCACATTAGAATATTTTGTGTTAACATCATTTGTTTTGGTTGAAAAGAGATTAATTATTGTACAGATTTGAAAAGATTGTGCAGTGCATTCAATTTGGGGTCGAGGTTTATTACAAATAGTATTCTATATATTTTTAATTTCTAATACAAACGAACATCTGCATTTAGTTTGGAATCTTGCGTATTATAAATTGCTAACTGATTTATGCTGTTATTTTTATTCAATTAGAAACCAGTTTATTGCCGGATTATACAAAAAGTGATTATAACTCATAAGCAACTTGCTAAACAAACCGGCTGCTCATAATTAAAAACATGAAGAACTTGTGATTGCTTCACGAAAATAGCAACACTATTTCGGCCAAGTCAAGCATCATAAAAACATGGACAACAACAGCAGCAGCAACGCTGCTGTTTACCAATATCAAAACGACATTTCGTCGGCGATTTCCTGTTTATTGAACAACAACTGCACAAAAAGTTTTCTTTGGCAAAAGCGAAAGGAAGCTGTGAAAAAAAATAACTGAAACGGAACTCATAGAACTCAAATGAAAGAAGCTGATAAAACTGACAAAGTTTCTGCTAATGGCTTATAGAGTATTGTGGGCTCAGTAAATTTCTGAAATATGCTAATTTCAAATCCATAAAAAAGCAATAACAACGGCTACAGCTAAAAAATCAACATGCACAATGAAGCGTAAAATGTATAAAAAATGTTAAAAGATTAAAAAAAATATTAAAAAAAAATGTTGACCAAAATGTCAGATGGCCAAAATACCAAAAAACACAACACGCTCATGATAATGATGATGATGATGATGAGATAGCTGATGAGCTGGCTACACCAGACGAATTCCGATGATGTGGGCAGTTAAATATTTCGCATCACGGAAGTGCCGCGCGAGCTTTGTAATTTAAAATTCCGTTTGAATAGATGAAAATGAAACATTTGCCAAGGTCAAGCAACTGGCATCAATACCAACTAATCAATAAAAGAATAAAAAAAACAAACCAACAACAACAACAAATTGGGGCTGTCTCACAAACATTTATTTTTACCCACAATTTTTACGGCTGCGAAGTTTTTTTTGAGGTATTTTTTTTTTTATTTTCAAGTGACTCTCGCTGAAGTGCGGCTTGTGGCACAAAAGTGGCAGCTGATCGAGTTGCGTAACGAGAAGTCGCTGTTGTTGGTTGTTGGTTAGCTGGGTCAAGTGTGACCAAGTGAGTTGTAAATACGAGTGCATGGAATATGGAGCTTATGATAGATAGATTGACGTAGTTTGCTTTCGACTCGAGACTCCCCAAGCAAATAATGTTAAGTGAATTGCCTCGTCCTCAAGTGTCGGTTAATGTAAAATGTGTGTTCGTTGCTGGCTTTTTAAGGCGGGAAGCTTGCGGGCTGGCTAAGAACTTGTTTAGCTCGATTTAAAGATTGATTGCAGCTAAGGGGATGACAAATTACAGCTAAACTTTCAAGTAGTCGCATTTTAGTTAAGGATTATGGCGTGCCACACTACCCAATGCCAAAGAGAGTTTGCATTAGTTTTTAGCAGGAGGTAACTTTCCTAAAATATATGCTTCAACATCTTTGAAAATGTACGTAAATAGAGGATTAGTATGTGTGCAGCTCTCCAGAAAACTTTCTATTTTAAAGAGTTCGATTTTAAGTTCTTCTTCTTGAATAACAAAGTTTGGGATGCATATTTTGATCTAACAAAAAAAAAAATGTTAAATTCGAAACAAATTAAAAGCATATAAATTTAAAATTCTGATAAAATTCAAAGACATAAACTTTTCAGTTTCTGCATAAAATTAAAGTTGATTAAATTAAATAAAACTTCTCAGGTAGCCTCAAGCCAAACTTACACACATAATAAATTAAAATGCCTCGCAGAGCTTCATATTCGCAATATGCCAACGCAATATTAATCAACTAATACTAACACCAGTTCGTCCTTCTGCATGTCCCCAGCATTGTTTAATGAACACAAGAACAGACTCTTTGTTATTGGGCGTTGGGCTGTGCGTTTGCCTGGCAAAAGAAATTAACTCATTTATATAGGAGGCGATATAATATAATTTATATGCGTGCACTCGGCACTTGGCATTGACATTGAAAGTCGTGCCAGATGTTAATTAAAGTTCATCAAAAATTTACCTGAACCTCTGCAAAATACTCGGCACTATAATGAAGACATCAGCGGCAAGCAAAAATGTTGTCGGCAACAATAAAAGTGAAGGCATTAAATCTAGTTGGATGAATTGTTGGATTGTTGGTTGGTCTGCCGTTCGGTTGGACAGTCAACACTTTGCTTTGGTTTCGCTACGTGCTGCAGATGAAAGCGATTTTCACTGTCTGACAACGAACCATCCACTGAGAAAAACCGAAACCGAACTCAACTCAACTCAACTCGACTCGGCTGAACTGAACTCAACTAGTGTGAGCTATGCGCACATTATGAAAAACGCTTTTCATATTTATTGTGGGCTCGTGTTTATATTTTCCTTCACTTTTTACCTTTTCTTTTTTTTTTCGTATTTACTTTTTGCGTTTGCCACATTTTATTTGTTATGGCCGTAATGAGGGGCAATTTATGATAATTTTAGCTAAGGTCGACACATAAATCTAAGTTAAGAGTGAAATTTAAAGCCAGTAACTTGCAACAGTTCAAAAAGTCAAGAAGATGGCAACGATGCAATAAATAAACACCATAAGGGTAAGCAATTTGGGCATGCCCAACTAACAGATGCCCTGTCAATATGACTTTGCTATCTTTAAAAACTAGCGAGATTTATTATTATACGCGACGCAATGCCAAACAATCTGTGTGTGTGTGCAACTTCTCAAATGTACAGGGTATAACATCTACAAATACATGTGTACACACATAAATACGCGAGCAATTTATAAACAAATTTCATGTTGTCAATTTATATTGAAACTAATAAATTTGACAGCGCGTAACCAGAAACACAGAAACAGGACAACGCTTCAGACAGGGGGGGCGTGGCGTCGCTATAAAAAATTGACTTGTCAACTTTGGAGCACAGTTTTTTGTTGTTGTTGTTGTTGTAGCTGTTGTTGTTGCTGGTTGAGTTTGTTTGCTGAAACAAGTGAAAGTGTCAACGCCATGAAAAATGATGAATGGCCCATAGAATGTGCCCACGACTCGTAGTCAGGAAAAAACAAAAAAAAATATGCATACATGTATATTGAGACTGGCAGGCCGGTCAATGCGGCGTATGCGTAATTTATGTGCTCTACATGTGACTGTCTCCCTGTGTGTGTGCTTGTGTTTGTAATCATAGCGGGCAATCATTAACAGCTCACAGCGATAGCACAGAAAACTAAACGTGTGGCATGAATGAAGCCCCGAACAATGGAATGTCAGGAGGTTCATTCGTTGCGTAATGGGACTATTTAAAAGGTAGACGTCAAATTGCTAGTTAGCATTTATACAGATAATATTTACTGTAAATAAAATGACAGAAGTGCAAACTTGACTAAGCTCAAAAAAGTTAAACAAATTATAGTAAACTAATAAAAAAATTGTATTTAAAAAACTTTCATCTCTTAACTATTAAAGCATAATTATGTAAAAAGAAATATATTCTTTCTATTTAGTGTTTTAGCAAATCAGTCCTTAATTCATGTGTTATGTCCTTTATAGAAATCGTTGATTCACTAGATTAAGTCCACCTTTCAAGGATATGGCCAAAAGCTCTCGAGTCTCGAATTGTTTAGCTGTAACCAAACAATGCCGGCTATTATGCCAAGCTCAAGCATAGCGCTTACTCCAAAAACAAGTCTGGCACACGAAATTCTAAAAAGAGAAATAAATGCAAACACAGACAGAGGCACAGTCACTCCCAGGTAATGCAAAGGGGGTTGGGGGCAGGTGTGTGCTAATGTGGCTGCTTATCTGGCAGTCGGCGCGTCTAGGACTTCATAGATAACTGCCAGGACTCGCAGCGAACGCGTGCGCTGCATAATGAAAATGCTGCGGGCGAGCGAAGCGAAGTGGGTTGTGGAGAGGGCGCATGAAGCATTTGAATAGCAGCCTTCTTCAGTGGCTGCAAACTGTTATGAACGCGTTAAGGCGTATTATTTAGTGCCACAAATAAAGCTGACTGACTAAAGTGAGAGGCAACTGGCTCGAGAAAGGGGCGCGGAGTGAGTTGTGGGGTGTAAAAGCGGCGAGCAGTCTCTTTCGTTTTGTTAGTTTGTCTAGTCGCTAATTTCATTGGCATGTGCCGTCCATGCGTAGTTGCCAGAGTGCTAATTTTGTAGCCAAGTGTGTGAATGTGGCCGAAAAGGGTTTCAGTTGATTCCAAGCTGCCGAGAAAGTTCAGTTTACTCAGCACAAAGAGAATGGAGCGAATACAGAGAAGGTGCTAAAGCGTGTGCGAGTGTGAGTGTATTGAACCCAGCAATTATGTTGTTGTGCACACACAACAGGCAAATACAATGAAAACACACTTAACGAAAGTTGAAAAGATCACCTCACGTGGACTCTTCCATATGAATAACATTTAATTTAAATAGAATTGAAAGGGAAAAGAAATTGGCTAAAATAATTTATATATTTTAGTTATAGCTTTAAGTTTGTGTAGAAACTGCTTACAAATATTTTAAGTAATTATCAAAAAGATCAAAATTATTTTATTTTCATTTTTGAAATTAGAAACGTTAAGAGCTACAACAAAATATTCCTAAATATTTCTAGCAACTTAAAAGAAGTCAAAATACATAAAAACAAAAGCAAAAAAGAAAATTAGCAATAAATTGCTTTTAATGGATTGCACTTGTGTTTACTGTAGATTAACTTCAACTCAAGCAATTGTAATTTGCCTATTTCTTGTTCAAGTCCTTCAGCTACAGTTATCTGGCCAGGATATTCAATAGAAGTCACTGAGGCAACTCATTCAAAATCCATTCAGCTGAAGGGGAACAGCCAACAGTAACAGTAAATCTCCAACACACACCCAAAAAAAAAAAAGCAAAAACAAAAAACGCACACACGCTACAACAATAAAAGTTTCTCATGAGTTCACAGAAAACTGAGAAAAAAAAAAAGGAAAATAAAACAAAACAAATATGAGAAAAATGCTGTGCGTGTGTCGGGCCTAACCAGGCCTAAGTAACAAGCCCAGTGCGCTGGAGTCTATGACCTGGCTACCTATAGCACTATATAGCGGCACACCCGCTAACAGCAACCGACTACCCCCACCCCTGCTGGCACCCTTAGTTCACTCAGCCCGTTGGCAATCAAAAGCGGCGGCGTTTTTCTTTTGGGCTGCGACTGCTGCTGCGGCTCTTAGCCTAAGCGCGGTACAATGAACTTTGTGCAGCATTGGGGGCATTTTATGCTATACTAAAGGGACTGGTGCGGCGGGGGAGGTCGGAGTTGGAGGTCGGCTTGTGTAATGCAACGCAAGCAGAAAGCATCAACATCAGTTTCAGCTTCAACATCAGCATCAGCATCAGCATCAGCATCTGAGAGCAGGTTGCATGCTGCGTCGACTGCGGCTGTTTGCATTTAAATTTTTCACATTCAATTCATTTGAGGCCTGCCAACAAAAAATGCAAACAAAGTTACAAAGACGAAACCAGCTGAAGGAGCGGGTGCAGCAGAGAGGGAACGTTTTAAAGCGGGCAGTTGCATACTGCACCCAACAGTTGCAAGCGCAGAAGAAGGTTGTTTAGTTGCGGCCTCTTAGCTTGCCTAAACGCAGCTCAAAATGAAGCTAATACTTATGTTGCAACTAGGGCTGTGCCACGCCTCCAGCAAACAAATGTGGCCCCCATCTCAGTTGCAACTGCAAATGACTGGCGGGCTTTATTCTGTGAAAAAGCAAAAGTTGCCGTTGCTTATTTTTATTCTTTATCCCTGGCCGCCCACTTTTGCCATTGTGTGGGCGTGGCAAGCACCTGTATTATGCATGTTGTTGTGCCCATTTCACTTGCTCTTTTTTTTTTTTTTTTTTTTTTTTCCATCATCAGCATGTGAGAAATATTTTATAAAAATAAATCAACGAGAGCAAAACCAAAAAGTCCCGACTTTGAGCTCCCACAAGTGAAAGCAAGCCAGTAAAAGTTTATGCTCCACAATGTAAAAGTTTAAAATATACATTCTAGCATGTCATTAAAGTTCAGAATAAAAAAATTAGCAACATAAACGACAAACACACTCCCATGATATTTAGTTTGACCCAGGGTCTGAATTTATAAGCAATATTATGAATTTATTTTTAGAAATATATTAGAAAAAGATTTTCGAAATGATTTTAAATTTTTAAGGCTGAAAATAGTTCAAAATATTTCCAATATTTTAATAAAATTAATAAATTTACAATCATTTGAGATAAAAATTGAAAATTTTGTATAGTATTATTAACCAGTGCTTAAATCAGAAAATGTTTTATAAATTTCAGTTGCTTGTTTTGCTAAATACAAAAATAAAAAAAAAACGGATTTAAAATTAAAGCGACAAATTTTTTGTAAAATCATAAAAGTTAATTCAGATATGTTTTCGCTGATAATCGCTCAAGATTTGACCCTTTCTTGGGCATCGTAAAAAAAGTAAGAACAGCTTTTACAATTCTAAAGTCGAACAATAAAACAAATCAATTTCATTGTGTGAAAAGTGCGTTGGCAACTTGACCAATAGTGTGATTACGCATCAAAATGGGAACGTTTCACTTTAATGTTAACAGTCGTGTGTTTTTATACTCGTTCACGCAGTGAAACTATTGGGTTTGTGCAGTGTCCGTCATTCTGTCCGTTTATCCGTCCGGATGAACGCAACTTTTTTGGGCGCAATTGAAACCTTGAAACTTTGGATATTTACTTGTAGTTATCCTCTTCAGACAAAGTGTTAAGATTTTTGTGCCATGCCCACTGGGAGGCTGGCAATACGATAACATTTCGATACACCCCAAATCGCAAATCGATAACAAGTGAATATTTCCCAGTGGGAAGCTCCCAAAGAAGTTACAGAAAAATATTTTCTAAATTGGAAAAAAAAATTTTTTTCACAAGGGGGGAGTTCATGCTTTCTTGACCAAAAAATTCAAAAAAAAATTATTTTTGAAAATGAATATATTTAGAATATGGAGTTAATATATAGGAAAAATCATGATCAAAATGCCATCAAACGTGAAAATCGGTTCACTTTTGACAAAGTTATGAGGTATCATATATGGAGTTATGGAATCTGACAACTTTACATGTCAAAATTTTGGTCGATTTTGACATGATTTTTGACAAAAAATTTGACACCCCGAAAATCACTTTCAATGTTGTTTTTTATGCTAATTGTGACAAATAAAATCGATTAAAACTATAAATTCGCAATTCTAAATGTTGAAAAAAAATTTTT
>SCDT01001712.1:0-17078 GCA_004143765.1 Drosophila melanica
TAAACTAGCATAATTTATGCAACTGCTAATATGTTGGTGTGTGTGTGTGTGTGAGTGTGTGCGTGTTGGTGTTCGTGTTAGTGTTGTTGGCGACATTTTGCTTGTAGAAACGCATGCATAAATAAGTTTCACATAGGAGCCATCCTGACGCCGTTTTCTGCCCCTAACTTACCCTTTCTTGCCCCATTCTCCCCTGCTTCCCTGCTCCACACTCAATATGTGCGGCATCCACATAATTGTCGGCCATGTATCTTACAAATGCAAATTAGATGCAAATGTTAATAATCTGCGTGGATGAATTTTAATGAGCAGCCAAAGTGTTTTGGCGACTTGTCGCCGACGTCAGCGTCGACTGCGACGTCGCCTGCGACGTCGCCGCCGACACCAGAGAGTGTCAGACATGCATCAAGGATAAACCGTGACCAGCAGAAGGTTGTTTTGCGTTATTTAAGAAATACTTTTTTCCAGCGAATAACAGCTGGAAGCGTGCCTCATAAACGACGCACCTATATTCTAAATAGTCTACGTAGAGGTAACCCTTGCATCTAGTTTGAAGTGGGGAATTTTATGGCAGCATAGCTCGCCCGCTTTCCCGCTTTCCCGCTTTCCCCGGGCAGCTGTGCGGCCAGACATCAAGTGGCTGCGGCTAATTAACGCCGTTGTAAAGACGAGAGCCAAGTGCGGCGGCCCCGTTACGTGCGCCTGGATCCGACTATCAAAATTATGTTTTCTGACACTTTTTCGAGTCCAAATTTAGATGGGTCGTCTGCATCGTTTCCTTTTCATTGCCTTCGCCGCACGAGGAAGTCCAAAAATGAAAACAGATGTTGAAAATCAGTTGCACATTAAATGCTGTTCATGTGGAAACTTAATTGTTGCCACAGTCGACGGCACAGCAGTCCCTCGATCTGTCATTCGGCAACTCGGTTTGATTTGCGGCAAGTGCCGCACAACTTTCGCCGGCTTCGGGGTTGTCGCTGCCTTCGCTCTTTTGCCACGTTCCCATTTTAGGTGTTTTATATTTGCCAATAATTTCATATATATAAATATATATGTTTTGGCAAACACTATGGGTGGGTCATCATAATATACTATAAATATCAGTAACATAACTGTGTTTGTCCCTGCTAGAGGCGACATATGTATGTTGGCAACTCCCCTCGTGGAAGTGGTCAGTGTGTGAGCTGAGGTCATTTATAAATGAAACTGGCGTTTGCCGTTAGAAATTGAAATCGATGACTACTAATGATTATTATGATAGCAACATGATGGAAGAAAGGAACTGAAAGAAAAATTTATATGGAGTTCTTCAATTCGATTTCAAATCATAATATAAGAAATTCGGGTTAAAAATATATATTTTTGTTTACAACAATTAACCAAGTTGCTATATTTTCATTTAATTTTTCTAGCAATTCATAAATCTAAGCATTTATACCTATTGGAATAGAGCATAACTTTAATTAAGCAACATTTTTAATCTTGACTTGATTTCTTACTAAAGTCGAGTAATTGCATTTAGAAATTTAGTAATTCTAAAATTTAAAGAACTTCTTGATTCAAGCACAAATAAATTGTAATTGTTTTTAATGAAAAAAAATGATACAAACTAAAATAGACAGATACATACTTGAGCCATGTTAGCAGCAGGCTCGAACCTAGATTGTGTAAGCTTCAATTAAGAACTGTTGAGTTATTTATTGAATATTTAGTTTCAGAAATCTAGAATATTTAACGTGTGTATGTTCGAACTCAATTTAAAACTACATTTAAAAGTTTTATAAAAAATTCAATTAGAAATATCATTGGTTGATGTTTCTTTTGAGTACTATCGATTTTTAAGCATGCTTCTGTCTTTCATTATCTTAAATTTTAGTTTCTGCCAATAAAAATTTCCACATATAACTTTTTACCTATTGGCCTGTTTTAGTTTAAGTTTTCCTTTACTATTCACTTTTATTTTTTTTAACTCGCATTTTTAGCTGGCTTACTTAATGATTCGTTGAAAGAAAACTATTCACACAAATTGTCGACAAACGACAACCACTGACGATTTGCGCGTAATCGAACACTCAATTAAGTTGCATTACTTTAATTTTGGGATGCGAACAATACGCATGAAATTTCGACATACGTCGCGCACATGATGCATTCTCAGATCGCGGAGTGCGTTTGGGGTTTCGGGGTAGCAGCGTTCCCGTTAAGAGGAAATGTGCAATAACTGCGCAATATATCAAACAAATACACCTGGGAGTACCCAGGGACCCAGGGAGCGTACTCGGGGATGTTTGGCTCGCGAGCGTGAAGCAACAAAAGGGAAAAAACAATCAGTTGGAAAACAAAACAAAAGGAAACTGCAAATGGAAATGGAAAGCGAACGCGAACGAAAATTTTATTTATATGCGATTTGATGGAAATGCGTTGGTTGGGTTGCAACAACAAACAACAATAATGGATTGAATCAAATTTTGGTAAAGAGTCAGAAGCCGAGATGAAACTGTAGAAGCTAACAAAAAAAAAACGCAGTAGGCAGTTGCATCAGCGACAAGCAAATAAAAAACAAATGACAACAAATGAAGAGCAAACACTAGAAATTGGGAGGGGAGTTGTCCAGGCAAACAATTTGCAAGTGGATCGCCCCCATGAAAAAAAGAAAACGAACAAAACAAGAAAAGCAAAAAGTAAATAGTTATCGTTAATGTGCCGAAGATTGAATACCCTTGCCAGATATATGATACAAAATTAAATAAATATTTTATTGGTGTTGCAATTAAGGTTATTTTACGAAAGTTTCTTTGGCGGATTGAAAAAATTATTAAATATAAGTAAAAAAATATGTATAAATATAAATATAAATACACACTGTGTCACATTTTTGGTAAGAAAATCATGATGCCTTTTGTAAGGGCACAAAAAAACGACCTTGTAAAATGTGAATGTCACTTTAGTCCAACTCCGCGATGTCGTTCTACTTCGCCTTAACCACATCCGTTTTGTTGTCCAAAAAAGCATGGGCATTGTTGTTGTTGTTGTTGTTGTTGTTGTTGTTTTTCTACCGCCATGCTAATCCTGTAACTGAGCCCTCGAGGGTGGCCGCCGTGGCCCCGGCACGCCTCAGCGACTCTCGCTTGTCGCCAGCGCAGCCTCGGCGCCCTTGGCTGGGATTAATTCCACACATTAGCCGGAAATTGTATATATGTATGTTGCCGTGTATGCCTGTCCGCTTGGTTATTCCATGAATATGTTTTTTGTTAAAAAAAAAAAGTGTGCCTAATGCCAGGAGCTAAGCCTGGAAATCTTCTCGAGCTAAGCTGACATGACCAATGGCAGCCACTTGTTAATTTCTCATACTAATTTCTTGCGTTTGCTTTGCTTTGGTTTCAGCATTTTTGAAGGGTTTTCCCTTTTTTTATATTTTCCTATTGCCCCTTTCATTAATCACACTGATCGCTTTTCGAGCACGCACTATTCGCCATCATTTTTTAGGATTTGGCGCGCATGTGGAATTTCCACACGTCCCCCGGCGGCAACTCGAGGGAAATGCGCAGCAGTTTCTCTTCGCATTTAGCCGAGTAATTGAAATTTGTGTGAGTGATAAATTCGGTTGTGGTGCGCCATGTTAAGCGCATGATTAGCGCATTTTCCACACAGAACATTTTGGCCAGCCCGCTGTGCCGCCGCTCTGGGGCCACTGGAGGTGTGGCACATTCGTGCCTGGCCTGCCAACAATGGCTTTTAATTATTTATTGCCTAATGACCTAATGACTTTCCTTTTGCCAGCCTGAGAAAGACCAAAATTCACTGTGATTGGCATATTGCTGCCAGACAGCAGCAACTATAACCGCGGACCAAACCAAACCAAACCGAACTGAACCAAAGTCACGAACAGTCAAATGAGTCGAGGGCAAGGTTCCTTTATCACTATAAACGGAACATTTCAGCTAAAACCAAGTTATCGCCTACTTTATATGCAGAGCAGAGAGAAGCCAAACAATTCACTGCTTTTTTTTAAAGCATTTTCTTGTACATCACAAGTTTTATTTAAGTATCTGCAAAAAAAAGAATTATATTTCACCAGAGAAATATAAGCACTTTTTATCTATTTGGTCAACTGTAATTTTTTTCAAAATATGTAAAAATCTGTCTTAAGTCTAAACTGGAAGTTTGATTAGTTTAGCGAATTTTAAATCATGAAGTTAATTTACTCATAATTCACTCAATAACTTATTTTCTAAACTCGATCTAAAATAAAATTTCTCATAAGAAGATAAGTCATTTCGGCAGAATTATCTTGTAAATGTTTTGAAAAATGTTTGAAACATTATGAAAAAATTTTTTTTTATTACTAATAATCTTATTGATATTAACAGCAAAATCATATTTAATTATTAAAGTTTGGGCGGCTATAAAAATCCATTTTTTTAGATTTCAAAATATTAATAAAGCCATAAATATTTAGACCTAAGCTACTGAGTCGGAATTCGAAATAATTGTGATAATCATGGAATCATGGATGTATACATATATACTATGTATATATATATTTCCAAAAAAATGATTATTGAGTTAATATTAGAAAACATTGCTGCTGTTACTATCGATTTTTCGAGTCTTTCAACATCACTAAATCTTGCGGCTTTATATATTTATTATTTTTTATCTATTGTTTAAATTTTAAACAAATATTATATATTTCTGATATGTTATTATATAGTGCTGCTAAATATTCTAGCAATTGCAGTTTCATTATTTCTCTTTATACTACATTTTAAATATTTTTGTTTTTCATTATTTCAGCAGAATTTCATAAAAAATTCTGACCGTATCTCAATTATATAAATTCGCACTGCGTCTGGTCTGTTTTATGCTCTTTAACTTTTTTTCGCAACGAATCCAATTTCCTTATAAGCCCATTAGCACCTTCATTAGTTGTCCAGGCAGGCATGGAAAGTAATTCAGCAGGTCGAGTCGAGTCGATATGGCCGCCCACAATCAACTCAATTTGCAAATTGTGGCCTGGCATGTGCCACACTTGAAAGTATTTTAAAACCATTTATTTCAAATGACCCACACGACGATGAAGACGATGAAGACGACGCTGAAGAGTTGGGCCGGCAATTTTAAATTTCCAGACACGTAAAGGCAACCAAAGAACCTGGCCACGATTGCAACCTGGCCGTTCTCGGTGCTGGTGCCATAAAAAATTCATTTGACTTAAAAACTTTTAGAGACAAAGACAAAAAAAACAGTAACAAAAGCAAAACAGGCAAAAAAAAAAAGAAAAGTAAAATAAATAAAAACAAAAAAACACTGAGCAGCACTCGACAGGCGGCAGTCGAAATTGATATTAAGTCAGGTGGCGCGTGTCCATTACACGCATTGCGGCCAGAAAGCGAAAGCCGTATAGAATTCAGGTAGAATTCACCGAGAGCCGGGAAGAGAAACAAAGAGAGAGAGAGACAGAGGGAATCTGCCTCTAAACTGACAGTTTTGAGGCACGCACATCCCGTGCATGGCATAAACAAAACAATGATTCGTTCGACCAAAATTTCGTAACCAAAGGCGCAGCAAATTTGCTTAGCCAGCGCGGAAATTGTGGCCAACTGGTGCTCCATTGTCTTATTGAACTCCGGTTAGAGTTGTAGGAAGCGGAAACGCGACCAGGCAATGGCTTCAACTACACCCTCGCACTCCTCGCACTCCTCGCACTCCTCTCTGATCCGGTCAGCGGTCGGCGTTTTGTCAAAAGGCGCACGTGAACTATTAAAATCACTTAAGTGCAATTCATGTCACGTTCGCGCGGGGGGTGGGGGGCGCAGCCCAAAACTTACAAGCGATTGATATATGCGATGTCAGTTCATGTGTGTGTGTGTGTGTGTGAGATATATGAACTGCCAGAATTTGTGGCCAATTGCTGATCAACTTGAAGCCATTTGCATAAATCTATTTGGCCTAGACTTTTGTGCACTTTTATGACGTTCTTGACGCTTCACTCAAGGTCATTTGGAAAAGCGGCAAATTTGAATTCAATATTAGGACAAAAATATGCGCATTTTATATGATAGATAATGCGAGCCAATGAATAACTTAAAATTAACTTTAAATTAAAACTTTTTGAAAATTAACTAAAATGTAGAAATGAGTTTTAGAAGAATTCGGGTTATTAATCGTAGATCTTCCTTTAAAATATATTTCCCTTGGCTGACATGATAACAAAAAGTTCGTTTATAAAACTAAAAGAACATCAGCTTATTTCTATTTATTTTTTAGTATTGGAAAATTCATTTCTAGGTTTTTGGTAGAAACCATATTTATATACAGTGAAAAGTTAAAATGTCTCCTTGTCTTCTATCTAAAATTTATTCATTTCTATTCTTTCGTAAAGGTTTATATACCACCGTTCACTTGTTTCGTGAATTATTTGATCCAATGTGCGAGACTTTTATAACCGTTGATTAGCTAAACAATATTTTGAAAATGTTATAGTTTGTAAATAAACTTTATACAACTTTAGCAGCATTTTTAAGGTTTCCAATTTTGGGATAAAGAAAAGTTTTCGTATTTTCATTAATTTACTGACCAGCTACTCAATATGTGTTTGCATTTGTATGTATTTTCAGTTTGTTGCAAAATTCCGAGATTATTTAAATATTTAAATACATTTGAACGCTTGGTCAGATTTCCATTTCCAGTTTTAATGAAAAATATATTCTGGGATGTGTGTACAGAAAATCAACAGCAACAACAACAAATAGTATAACAGATTGCAATGTTTTGTTGGTCGAAAAATAGATTTGAACTAAGCTGATTATTTGCATAGCCAAAAATGGTAAAGCATCTGACCCAATTCTGTCAAATACACAAACAAAATATATATTTGTGTGAATTGGTTTTAGACACAGTTGCTGCATACGTTGATTAATTTTACAACTATTTGCGCATATCCCAAAACAATTAATACGAAACCACCGAAGTTGACACAGTGTGCAAAGATCTTTTAGCAAGAATTCTGTTCGTTCCAGCGACGACGACGACGAGATGCTGTCAATTAAATGCTGGAAAATTTAACGCCACAAGCCACAGCTCTAATGAAAGCTGCAAAGAGGGGCAACAAGAAGTTGTCCCTCCATCCACTTGACAGGCTAAGCAACAAAACAGAAATAACATTGCGCATCTCCCCCACTCCCTCTCGAGCATCTCGGCTGCAATGATTAATTACAGGCAAATAAATATCCACCTATCTCCCTCTCTGTTTAACGCGATTTTCGTGTCATGTGTGGAAATTATAAAAATACTTAGCACTGTGTTTTTGAATACCCTATAAACATTCATTGCTTTAAAGAGGGTATAACAATTTTGAGCAAAATCAAATATTTATAAATGTAGAAGAATAAAAGTTAGCATTTAATTATACAATATAAATTGTATACGTTATAGTATAGTTATATGTTATTTAGAATACCTCAGAGTATCTCACAGACAAAGATACAGAGTATCTCAGGACAAACATTTTCGACTACATCATTCTTATATGAAATTTATTTCAGCTTCTTTGCCTTTTTAGATTATTAATTACGCTGACACTTTGGGCCCGCGCTAATGAGCACCGAAATAGAAAATTTTTTCTTCCATAATTTGCCTGTTGTCTATAAGTATTTCTTGCATAGGTATTTGTGTTTTGTGGCCAAGCGACCCAGGCACTGTCCTTCCCTTCGGCCGTGCAATGTATGCAAATGTTAGTGTTGGTGCTCGTTGAGCAAACACAACCTCATTTCGCATATAGTCGCTGGTGTACCTGCTGCTGTTGCTGCTGCGACTGCTCTTGGCCATTCTGGCCTGCTTCTTAGCTCTGCACGACACGTTCATGAAAAATGATTATAAGTGGGTCACAGGATATGCAAATGTTTCTTTTTCACGCTCAGCTAACGACAATGCCAGAGTGGAGCGAAGTGGAGCACAGCTGTTGTACCGGCCGCCAGAGGGCGTTGCCTGGCGGCAGGTGTCGGGCCACTCTTGAGTTATATATATTGCATCTATATTTATATACTTGGCAGGATGTTCTGCAAATGCAACTGAAAGTTGGCCAAGAAAATGGTGAAAGTTTTTGCGCTTTTGTGTTTTATATCCGCCAGTGGCAAGTTGGCAGTTGCAACTTTAATTTCCATGCAGCAGCCACGCGAGCAAATGTGAGTGAGGAGCACAGCAATTGGCCAAGGATAACAAGGACAACAGGGACGAGTCCGCCTAAAGTTACATTTGATTTCATTTTCTTTGTCAGTTTCGAGAATGCACAACGCATGAAAAACTAATCAAAATGGCGCTTGTACTGGGAAAAAGAAGTCACCAGTCCAGATCCACCCACACACAATGACCACGTGTTCCAGCCAGGATGCTGCCGGGCATTTAAGCTTTTTCCCTGTTATTTGGCTCCCTGACACATGCTCGCATGTCCTGCGAATAGCCCCAGAGTAAAATTTGGTTTAGATTTCTAACATTCCGATGCAAGTCAAAAGTTGAAAATGTGTCACTAGTTTTGTTATTTGTATGTTGTTGTTTTTTATTTCAATTTCATTTTTACCGAAATCGCATAAATATATATTTCATATATTTATATGCAAAAATTGCAAATTGTCCTTGCATTTAGATATAGCTCGTTCGAATCTCGAAGTTGGATGAGTTTTGTGCTCTGTTTTAGACATTCAAATTGAAATGTCATCAGAAAAAAACAAAAAAAACTACAAAACAAATCTTTAACTAGTGCATAAAATTCAAACTGAAATTTTAGCAATTGATAAAATAAATAAATTTTTTCACATAAGAGAAGTGCATCTTATAAAGGAAGAAAGTAAATCATAGACCACATTTCCATGAATTTAATAATATTAAAAAATTGAATCAATATGAAATAGAATATGATTATGGATAAAATGCAATTAATTAAATTTAATTAAAAAACGTCTTTATAATATAATATAAACTAAATTTTACGAATAAAAATTATAAAAAAAAATTTATAAGTAATTTTCTAAAATATTTGGGAATATAAAAATGCCAAATTAAATTTCGCGTAAAATTAAATATTCATGGCAGTCACACGAATAATAATAAAATTTAATTCATAATAGAAAAATGCATTAGTTTCCTCCTTAGTTCAAGAACTATTTTAATCTAAATCATTTTTTACAAATATATACACATATATATATAAAAACTAGACTTTCAATAATTCGCAATCGAAAATTAAAGCGTTATCATGCGAATTAAAACTTAAATGCTGAAGAAACTAACTGTACAGCTCAACCGCAGAGCACTGATGACTGAAAAAACCAACTCGAGCTTATCCGCAACAGGGATTTTTTGTACCGCTTCTTTAAGCTCCGAACATTTTGCTTAGTTTGGCAAAAACACGCAGCGACCATTTTTCATATTTTCATTTATAAATTTATTATAAAGCCAACAGCAGCAGCAGCAGCGGCAGCAGCGGCAGCAGTGAGAGCAACAGCTACTCTATGCTGGTGGATGGGCTTAATAGCCAGCATTTTCCCCCAGCTCCCCCCCCGCGAACGTTGCTGCCACAGCTCAACCCACTCTGGCAGTGCTCTGGGCTGCGGTTTAGAGCAACGGCTACTTTGGCATTTATTTTAAATTATAGTTCGCAGTAATAACTAATGCTCAGAGAGCAGTTGCTGTTGTTGCCGCTGCCAGTTGCTGGATGTTTGTTTGTTGTTGTCGCTGCCATGTACAGAAATTATAGACATTTTGGTCTGGGGCTTATGTGTGTGTGTGTGTGTGTAGTTTTTAGCCGTTTAATGACAGTATTTGCGAGCTGTGCCAAAGTTCTATGGCAGCTTGACATGAGATTCCGATCGGGAAGTGCGGGGTGTGGGGGGGAGTTTCAATTAAATTTACTGCAAAATGAATGTGGATTAAACAGTTTGACAAGTCATCTGCATAATTATGAAAATTCCCTCGAAACCAGTTGACATTTTTTAGCCACTAATTGAAAATTCCTCAAGTCAAGTTAAAGCTGTCAACCAGCTGGCAAGTTTCTCGCCAATTTTCCATGAACAACAACAACAACAACAACAACAACAATGCCAATCGCTATGTTGTGTGAAGCAATTTTCGCCGTCAAGCAAAATTTCCCCTTTGGGGCCAAGCATTTGGCCCACTAATGGCCAAACACGCCCACTGCCACGCTCCGCCCACACGTCAGTAAACATGAATGAGTTCGAGTTAATGAAATATTGAAATATGAATAGACAAACGCGCCTTCGCACACTCCAAAGCAATCATATGTCCGTAAAGTACAACTTTTCGCAGAGCCTGTCAAATCCAAAAGAAATTCATATGAAAAGGATAACTCGAATTAAGGCCTAAGCCATACCCTGTACTCAATAAGCAAATTTCAAATATATGTATATTTCGTAAAATATACCCTTCTTTCGAACAGAGGAGAGGGTATACAAAAAAATGTAAAAATAATGTAATTGAGAAGCAGCGGGAAGAATGAAGCCTTTACCGCGAAGCAGGAAAAAAGTATCCCGAAACAAACAAAAATTACAACGCTTAATTATGAAAAGTGTTTTATTTTTGCCGTTGCGTCCGTCGAGCAAAATGAGTAAAATGTGGAAAACACACGAAACGAGCTAATGAGTGAAATTATAATGAAGTTTTGCCCAGCTGCGATGTTCGACGAGTACAATCATCCACCCTGAAAGCGGCCCCGCATGTGGGTCAGAGCCGGTTTGCGAGCTGCTTTAATGGGGCTAATCAAATATTTGACATTTGTTTTGGGTGGCGCTGATGTGGGGCCGCTCTCGTCCAGAGTAGAACTCATTAGAATTTGCCGGGCGATGTTGGCCATGCCATACTCAATGCTAAGATGCCCAGAGACACAAGGGCTGTCCGCCGGACAAGGAAATATTTCATTAAATCGCTCAACACTGCAACTGCAACCAAAGTAACCAGCCGACGAGCACAACAACCAACAAGCAGCATTAACAGCCACATTAACAACGACTGCAACAGCAGTAGCATAAACAAAAAAAAATACGAGCCAAATAATGCGAGTGCAATAAGTAGGTTTGGGCCAGCACAAAATTTAAATGACCTGCCCAGAACATTTAAGAACGGGTTGGAAAAAATGAAGAAACAAGTTTCAAATAAATGTATTGTGATTCAAAATAGTTTTTAACAACTTTTGATAAATATTCAAACATTCAATAAAACTTAAAGAAAAAGTTACTTTAATTTTCATATGTGCTAAAAACTTTGAGATACTCATTATTATTGGGATTTATGCTTGGTAGAAATAATCTATTACAGACTTATTATTGATTTTTGTAATTTAATCAATAATGAAAATTTATCCATTCTTCAAAATACCTGAAAAAATTTTTCTTATCTGCAGACAAAGCTTATCAATGTATTGTCATCAAATAATGAATGAAATATATTTGTATATAAATTGAATGAGTTTTACTTTAGTTAGCGCTATGAAATCTTTTATAATATTGATTTATTATATTTGTATTATAGATTATGATTAAGAATATTTATATGTAAGTTTTATAATTTATTTTATGCGTCTATTAAGAATATGCTAACTCATTTTTACTTGTAGAATATTAACTGATAACAGTTTTACATTGATGAAAATTAGTTATTTGATTAACAATTACAACACTGTTGAATAATATTTAAGATTATCAAACTTGCCTTTGCAGTTGATTTGTTCACAAAAAGAAGAAGACAACTTGCTCTGGCATTTGATGGTATTGCCAGTTGCAGCTGCCGCTGTTTGGGAATTGACTTGGATTGCGGGTATAACACAACCTTCGTTAATGTTCTTTATAACCCAAATTGTAGATACCATTGGGGAATTAAAGTGTAAACGCTCGCACACAAACGACCAGAGGAAAATGAAAAAAAAGACAAAAACGGAAGCGGAAATGTTGAATGCGGGTTTTTGTAGCGCTGAGGACGATGCGTCGTCGACGCGTTGACGCGTCCTCGCTGACCGGCTGGCTGACCAGAGGAAAACAAGAAGAAGACCGAGCCCGAATCCGGGCTGCCTGCCCTTGTGAGTTACGCGCGAACGAAAGCCGATAAATATTTATTTGCATGTGTGTGTTTCTATACATGTGTATGTGCGTGTGTGTGTGTGTGTGTGTGTTAATTAAGAATTTGCAGCAGGCTGGCAGACGATTAAATGCGTACGAAAATGTGCCGCCCTCGCCCCAGCCACGCCCCCCGTCCCAATCCGATGTGCTGGACACGCAAAGATGACCATTAGTTCCGCTGGCCGGGGCAAGGGTTGGTTGGCGATAATCGAATGAATTAATGGAACACGCAAATGAAATAAAAATCGGCAGTGCCAGCGATTCATTTGGATAAATCTCTTTAACCCAACAACGAATAACAAAAGCACAGTTCCCATTGTTGCCATAGATATTTACTTAAGATCATTAACCTGTTCATACTAAATAAATAATACATTTATTTATTCTTCAACATTTTCATATTCCTTGTGTTTGCGATACGTGTATATCTTCTATATATCAATCTGACTACAGTTTTGCACATAAGTAAAAATATAATCGAGACACCGAATAACAATGCATAAATATCTAAATTATTGGCCGCAATGAAGCCCATATGGACCAGGGGACTCTGCAAATGCGGTGCTCCATGATGCCGCAGAACATACTCGGTCCAATAGAGAACGCTCTGTCGCGCACTCATTGGGCGATCGCGGAAGATCTTTGAGAAAGCTTTTACTTTCTGGGTATATTTGGGATTTTCGAGAACTTCCATAATATTGTCATGGAAAGGACGCTCCTCGAGAGTGAGTAGCCCCATACTTAGGCCAAATCCATCTGCGACCATTTTACCAGCATTGTTGGGTTGATCACCAAACACGGGCAGCGAGAGCATCGGCTTGCCATGAAACTGAGACTCGGTGATGCCCCCCCTTCCGGCATGATTTATAAAGAGCTTAATGCTCGGGTGAGCCAGGATATCATCTTGCGGTACCCATTTTGAGTAGAGTATATTATCCGATTTGCCAGGCGTCTTATCCAAGTCCTCCCATTTCCAAATAACTCTCTGTTTCAGTTTGGACAGCACATTGAACATCTTTTCAACTGTGTCCGGCTTTAAGTGAGCTCCCTTCACATTGGAGCCCAAACACAGGAGAATAGCGCCATCTGTGGCATTGTTTAAGAACTCTGCGAATTGTTTGGGCAAAGGCTCGGGCTTCTCCTTAATTTGTATGCCGCCCACCTCAATTACGGCCGGAACATTGGCTCTGATTGGACCCTCGCTTATGGAGTGAGAATTGAAGAATACAAGCGACACATTCCTGCTGAGATCCTTATACTCTGGCATGCTAGGATCGTCGCCATAAAGTTTTCTGCACAAATGGAGGAGTTTTTATATTTCTTGATCCAACATCTCATGTTATACTCACTTGTAAGTGTTTGCATTATCGTTTTCAATCGATTTCGAAAATAGCCGAAGTGCATTGCTTAACAGGAAGTCGTTTAATCGCTCTGAAAAAGTAGTCGAAACTTTCGGCTGGACCATGCCCAACATGGGTTCAAAAACCTCCCATTGGAACAGGGATGTCACTATAACCACGGGCACCTTTAGCTTTTGGGCAATAGCCAACTGAAAGTCGTTCAGAAAATAGCCCAACATAACCAGATTGAACTTATTATTCTTGTTTTCGTAAAGATCCTTAACACGTGGATCTTGCATCACATCACGATTTTTCTTAAACACAATTGACATTTGGCCCCGCAAGCGCAATAATGCTGAAACCATGTTGGAATTATCCCTCTGAACCATGCTGCTTATGCTGGCATCCTGTGCCCGCTGCTCCTCATCGGTGAGTGGTATGTGAATAAGATTGATGTTCTTGTGGCTAACGTGCGGTTTTAGAGTCGTGATCACCGTCACATTGTGTCCATTCTCGGCCAGCACCTTGGCCATTGACATTTCCACAATGAGATGCGAGGGAAAAGCACAGCTAAACACAGCAAGAATATTTGCACCCTGAACACTGTTGATCACTAGCGCTGCGAACAACGAGAGGAACACATTTTTCGAACACATGACGATGGCTTCAATGTTAGGCAAAGACTGAGACATAGACCTCAATGTTGAGCCTAAGATAACACATTCTAACATACGGGTAGTCTTCGATAATGTGAGCTCGTGTTTATCTGTAAATGTTGGACCTCCGCTGAGACAAAACAGTCGTAGAGATAGGGCTAAACATCTTTCGGTAAGCACGTATTCATAGTGTGCATTTTGTAAAACAAACATAAAAATTAAAAACATACTATTTTCTTGCTTTAATTTATATATATTTGTTCTTAAGAAACAAGTGAGATAAGAAAATCTTTTTTTGCGGAACAACTAAAACAGCACAGTTCTCAAATCGGAGGCCCAATAGAATCAGAAGCTAAATATTAATTTTTATTTAAAATATCTCCGCCTATTTTTAAATTAATATCATAAGAAGAAGCAGCAACGTTGTAATGTAAATGAACACATTAAAACTGTTAAAATTAAGTCCCGCTCTAAAATTTAACGAAATATGATTTCGATAGCGAATCATTCATTTCGGTATCAATTCTGTGCCAGCCATTTGGCTAAACACTGCAAAACTGATAACAAGTGTTCCGATACATTAACATTAGGCGCTATATTGTTTAGTTCACAATGACATTCGATTTACAGTTAAAATGTTTTGTGCTGATAACAAAAATTGGTTCGCCCAGCAACCATTGTTGAAGAGTGAACAGTCTGTGCGATCAATGAGATTTCTTTCAACTTTTATAGTTAATGGGTGAATAGGATCGTTTGCCCCTTTGTAAATACAGGGTATACAAACAAATGAAAGCATTTCGTCATAACCTTGGTCACTGCATAATTTGTTATAGCTTACAATTTCACCAGGTGTTAATGCTGTTACATTTGTTCGAGTTATCAGTCAAGTTCGCGATAACCCATCGCAAATGATAATATAAAGCGCTGCGAACCCAGGTTGCTAAACAGTGTTTGCTAAACATTCGGAGAGGTATAATGGCGTGTTCCACTGGTCGCTTGCTGCTCCTTGTGATAGCAGGCGCTGTTCTTATCAGCGGCACCCAAGGCGCCAACATACTGGGCGTATTCACGAGCCTGAGTCCATCGCATTTAATCATACAAATGTCCATGGTGAAGGTTCTGGCTGAGAACGGGCATAATGTGACTGTGGTCACAATGCTGAAGCCGCCTGTCACCCACAAGGACATCAACGTTGTGCAGGTGTCCCTCTCCGAGGAGGAACAGCGTATGATGAGCGCGACTGTTGGCAAAATGGTGGCCAATGATAACAGTAATATGATGGTGTCCATGTTTCGTTTGGTTGGACAAATGCAGTTCATGTTCGATAAGATGAGGGATGTGATGACCGATCAGCGCGTGAAGGACTTGTACGAGAACAAGGACAATAAATTCGATCTGGCTGTGATTGGGTATTTTATGAACAACTTTCAGATTGGCATTGCACACAAGCTAAAGGTGCCTGTGGTAATCGCGGCCACAATGCCACCGAATGCTCTATTTGACAATATGTTGGGCAATCCCGACCTGGTATCACAAGTGCCCTCAATGGGCGTGTCCGTTGAAAAAGGTCAGCCAATGAGCTTCTCGCAACGAATCAAAAACTATATAACAGCCCTCGCTATGGATGTATTCATCTGGATTATGGACAACAAAAACGGGAACATATACAAGTGAGTAAAATACCTCCAATTAATAAATGATTACAGTTCTATATAATCTTTTATTTACAGCGAAATCTATGGAGACGATCCCAACATGCCGGAATATAAAGATCTCAACAAGAACGTTTCCCTCGCATTCTTTAGCTCACATGCCCCCAGCGAGGGTCCAATCAGAGCCAATGTACCGGCAGTAATTGAGGTGGGCGGCATACAAATTAAGGATAAGCCCGAGCCTTTGCCCAAACAATTCGCTGAGTTCTTAAACAATGCCACAGATGGCGCTATTCTCCTGTGTTTGGGCTCCAATGTGAAGGGAGCTCACCTAAAGCCGGACACAGTTGAAAAGATGTTCAATGTGCTGTCCAAACTTAAGCAGAGAGTTATTTGGAAATGGGAGGACTTGGATAAGACGCCTGGCAAATCGGATAATATACTCTACTCAAAATGGGTACCGCAAGATGATATCCTGGCGCAGCCCGAAATTAAACTCTTCATAACTCATGCCGGCAAGGGCGGCATTACGGAGGCCCAGTATCATGGAAAGCCCATGTTGGCGCTGCCCGTGTTCGGTGACCAGCCCGGCAATGCTCAGAAGATGGTCAAAGATGGCTTTGGACTCAGTTTGAGTTTGCTAACACTGGAGGAGCAGCCTTTCCAAGAGGCCATACTGGAGGTCCTGAACAATCCTCAGTACTCACAAAAGGTAAAGTCTTTCTCCACGCTCTACCGCGATCGACCGCTGTCCGCGCAAAAGACGCTGCTCTATTGGACGGAGTACGTGCTGCGCTATAACGGTGCGCCCCACCTGCAAAGTCCGCTGGTGCACATGAATTACATATCCGCCAATAATTTGGATGTATATGCGCTATTTTTAGTCATCTTAGTTGTATTTGTGTATGTGAGCAAAGTCGTTTTGGGCTTAATATGCAGAAAGTTGCGTGGCAAAGTGCAGAAAACGCCGAAAAAGAAAACTTCTTAAAACTAAAACAAAGATATTTTTTGTTATTTTCTATTTTGTAAATTCATTATGAGTTAGTTATTTCACAATTCTAGGTTGTTGTGACTTATCAGTCTGAAATGATAATTTCTTGCTAAAAGTTAGTATTGAATTTATATACTTAGAGATGGGTGTTATCTGCCATAACATTATTCTCGTCTGATTGATTAAAGTACTTGCGAGAGATAGCTTATCTGAGTTTGTATAATTATATCGGTCATTATGTGAAACATCTTATCATTTGAATGACCTGGCGGGGCTGTTATACGTTTAAAATTAGAAATATTTTGTATTATTTA
>SCDT01001712.1:35099-51142 GCA_004143765.1 Drosophila melanica
ATATAAAAATCACAAGGGAATAAACCAGCTACTCGAACTTGGTCAACTACAAATAAAAGGGTTATTTTTGGGAATTCATCAACTATTTTTTGCAGAACTGTTTGATCTATATCTATATTTTTTCTCAACATTTTTCAACAATTTAAAAAACTTTTTTATTGTTTTGTAGATGAATAGTTAATATTTGTAATTTAAAAATATGTAAAATAAATGAATATTATTTAAACTGCTATTGTTCCTTTTAGTCTATAGAATTATTTTAATTAATTATTTTAACTAATTATTTATTATTAAGAAAAATGCATTAGTATTATAATATTTATTTTATCATATTTTCAATATAAATAATTCTATTCTATACCTTCAATTTGTGTAAGTTTTTTATTGTTAACTTATTTATTTCTTCTATTAATATGTTGTGTAATAAAATTTCTTTGTTTCCCATCTATTCTTACATTGTCATAAAAGAGCATTTTACTATCGACTTGACCAATTTTTCCCAATTTTGTTTTTCCATTTTCATTTTCAGTGGCAGTTATATTCAGTTATTTTGCCATCTTTTTTTTCCGGTGCTCTATGCTCAAAATTTATGACACACGCCAGCAATTTTTGTGCTGCACACAGCAAAAAGAGCCACGAAAAAAATTTGTTACTATCGCGTGGCAGCAGTGTAACAACAACAACAACAACAACAATAACAACAGGAGGAACTGCAACGTAGAATGTTTCCTCCCTTTATCGCTGACTGAGATATCTGGTATTGCGGGGTGACGACTAGACATCGAGCATTATTAAAAGGTAAATATTGCCCAAGCAAAACAATAAAAAAAAAAACGGAAAAGCCAAAATCCAAAAATGTTCGACAACAACTAAAAAATTTTTATGCGCTTTTTTCATAGTTTTTCGCAGACGACAAAAATTTGGATTTTTGTGAGATTTACGAGACAGTTGAGGGGTAGCACATAAATTCCAGTGAACCGTACCACACACACACACACACACACACGTTGCTGCTGCTGCTGCTGTTGTGGCATTCTCAAGTGCATTTAATTAGAGCGTCGTCTTTCCTATGCCTTTGCTAGAGAGTTTTTTTGTTCATGTTCTTTGTTTGGCATATTTTCCATGTCTCCAATTAAAATGAATGCGTTCATTGATCCGCCTTCGGGCCGGGACCGAGTGCGGGTTCCAATGTTTGGGGCCGTTGCTGCTGCCGTTGCTGCTGCTGCTGCTGCTGCTGTTGCTGTTGCCTATCGGGCGCTATAAATCTTGATACGCTGTCATGTTCTGTCTAATTAGCAATATGTCAATAAACTTAATTTAATTTTTCTTCTGTTTGCCTCGCATTCTGTGTGGCATGCGACTGCCTGGGGGCGTGGCATTGCTGGTGGTTGCGAGGTGGGGAGATACTTTAAAACTTGCTCGAAGCTTTTTGCTGCTGCTGCTGCGGTTGCATTTATTGAATATTTGCATTCGCTCTGCTATTTACGTGGAATTCAATCTGGTATTTTTCTGTGCACTTTGGTCACTTTGGTCAAATTCTGTTTGTTTACCGACTTTTGTTTTATTTCATTTCATTTGAATTGTCGCTGTTGTTGTTTTTTGGGAAAATGAGCTCATTTTGGTTCATTGTTTTGTGTTTAAATAAAATAAAATTGAGTGTAATTGCGCTTGTGTGATAAATACAAATAATCATGATATTTTGATGGAATGAATAAACTGAAGCGAAAAACAAAAATTGGGTAGAAAAGCAACGAGAAGGGATCGAAAATAATAAAAATTAAATACATAAATATACGAGAATAAAATGTAAGCAAGCAGCATGGAGACTATTCGATTAGAACATTATCGAAAATAAATTATATTTAATACAAGAGTTGTTATATTTGTTAATAATTAATTACAATTATTTTGAACAGTATATATATGTATATATATTAAAATCAGTACACAGTCGAGTTGATATTGCCATGCAGGTAGTATATATTTAAGTTGATTGATGATTTTGCAGTAATAATTAATTTTACAAACATTGTTTACTAAAATTTCTAATTATTATTACGTAATATATGCCTACGATATTCCTTGCTTGATTTATGCCTTTTAATTAAATACAGAATATTTATTATCATATACTCAATTTTAATTCATTTTTATATATTAGTTTCGATACCATTCTAATATCAGGTATCACCCATGCACCAATAAACACATTTTGTGTAAGTAAAACTTTGTTGCTGCAAAATAATGGCCACATTTTATCCCTGAAATACTCTGATGCGTAGCTGAAATGGAAATCCGAAAAACCTTTGAATGCTATCAAAATGCATCATCAAATTGCGGCAGTTTGCACCTTTTATATAATTTCCTTTAATCAATTATGTGTAACGGCAGCCTCAACAACAACAACAACAACAACAGCAACAACAACAATAACAACACGAGAATCGACAACAACTGCCTGCAATAATAATGGCATATTCGACAAATTTACGGCTCAAAATACGCGTCGACTGTCAACATGTTGAAAATAAATTACAAAACATTATTAGCATGGCCAGCAGGGATGATCGATGGGCGGTGTTGGTCGCATAGTGGCAAGGGGGCGTGGCCACAGCCATGTCCAAATCAAATAAATTACCAAAAACAAATTCGATTGCCAAATATGCTGTTATGCTATGCTATGCGATATCCTAGGAAAAAAAATCAATTGTAAAATTTAAAAAATTAAAAATAAAAAAAAATAAAAAATAAAACTCGTGAATATATTCAGAAAAAATTTACACCAAATTTTAGATTATCAAGAATCGTCAAAAAAATTTAAGTATTATTAAAATTAAAATTAAAAGCAACTATTTCATTTTGCAAATTATTTAATAAAAAATAAAAAGCTAAAAAAACTTAAAAATATTTGGATATATTTTCTATATTAGTAAACTTGTGAACATTTTGCACAAAAAAAACAGTATACCCATATACACACATAATGCAGGGTATTAAATTGACCACACAAATTGTAAAATACAGACAGTGTAGTAGCTGTGGTAAAGAGCAAGAAAGACAAAGAGCAGGGCGGGGGAAGAGAGCCCGAATGTCATGTAATGAAATTTATTGTTTGGTTTAGCGATTTTGGGGATTTTGGCAGTTGCGAGATGGATCAATGTTAGACCTGGAGACGGCTTCCGTTTACAACACACAAACACAAAGTATATATATATAATCATTTATGTGCACACACACACACACACACACATATGAACTTCTATTTAATTAAAGTCGATGTAAACGCATTAAAAGTGCCATGTTTAATCATTGTTTGATAATTTGTCAAGCCTCAGAGAATTGGTCGACCGTAAATGAAAATGAAAATTAATTGATAAACGCTGATAAATACGTTTAATTTGCAACCAAAAATCACATTAATTGCATTAAACACAGGAAACACACAAACACACACACACACGCACACGCTGAAACGTAGATCAAAAGGCAAAAAACTCCACAGCTAATGGTCAACCAGAGCCGCATCAGTTTATCGAGGAGGTGGCGGAGGCGTAAAAGGAGGAGTGGCGGCGAGTGAAAGAGACCAGCAGAACCAGCAAAACCATCAGACAACAGCGGCAGCAACCACCAGTCAACAGCAGGCGGCGAAAAGCGGGCAGCACGATGAGTTCTCAGTCTACCCAACACCCAACACCCAACACACACACACACACACACACACACACACACAGGTATTCTCCATATTGTACACAATTAGTGACACAGCGAGACCCAAGTGGACAATTCCTGGCTACAGGGGACACTCACTACAGATAGCGCGAGCTGCCAGGTACGAGTATTTGCCTCAGGTTATTGTTGTGCATGTATGTTGTGTGTGTGTGTGTGTAGTTAGGGGGGGTTAGTCCATTGAATATCTACGCCAGCACTCACATCATTTTCTCCGCACCGATCTGTGTTGTTGTCAACAATATGCGAAATTAAAGCCGGCGACACACGACGACCGTCTCATTGTCCTGCATCCTGCACGTAGCTTCGACAGTTTCGTCGATTGGCACACATCTGCGCAAATCGAATTAATGTTCACGCTTGATTTGGATCTGTGTGACGGGTCCAGCAGTGGGTGGCTGCTGCTTAGCTACGCCTGCAGCCGCAGGGACAAAAAATAATTAAACAGCTTGTTATGAGATGAAAAACAAGGCTTAAGTGGGTGAAAAGACAAATCTAACTGATATAAGTCGATACTAGACGAACAAGTAAAGGTGGTGAAAGACGGAACGCATTTACAAACATCAATCAAAAATTATATATATTCGTAAAAGATCGATAGATTAATGACAGGAACATTGTTGAGATCATGTACAAATTGTCATATGTTGTATTGAAATAAAAATCTTCTTCAAACCGAATCAACCTAGGAAACCCACTTATTTTAATGCAACAGAATTTTACACAAAATTTCAAATTTAAATTACTTTTACTTTTGCAATAACTTAGTAATTTTAAGTACATTTTTTTAGTAATTTTTAAAATTAGCAGTTTAAATTTTTGGATTGACAGAATTTATATTAGAGATTCCACAAAATATATTATATTTTTTTTTTTATTGCTTTAAAGTATTTTTTTCCAAAATATTTGATTAATAACTAAAGGTTAATTCCGCTTACCTACTAAATAAAAATACTGCATTAAATAAATTGATATTTTTGTACCACAAACCTTAAATTAATACAACAAATAAAATAATAATATCGAAGTTTTTCATTAGTGAAGAATTTTAATATTACGTTTACTTTTATCAATCTTGTTCACTTTTATTAACCATCCACAAATTACCAATTTCCCTCTAATTGCAATCACTTTCCAAATACCTTCAATAAATCAAATAAACGACAACTGCTCAAATATTGAAAAGCAAACAAGTTGCAAACAAAGCCATGTATATTTTAGCTATTGTTTATAGTGTTGTAGTTAATCGCTGTCTGATAACATTTGACAACAACAATTTGCAAACAGCTGCGCAAACTTGCCAAATCTTTGGCACCTGTGCTGTGCTTTATTAGCCCATCAAATTGGCCAAAGTTTATTATTAGATTATTGAAAATGCATGAATTTAATCAAATTAGAATGAAAATAAAGTTTATCATATTTTTGGTAATATTTATTGATTACTGTGATGCAATCACCTGAGACGAGAAACTTGAAAATAAACGCAGTTAAGAAGACGATGGCGAGGTGATTACCAATTTGGCCTGCAAAAGAAAATAGGTAACATAAACGGATTGAAACGGGACTAAATTTATAAAAAAAATGTGCTTTATAAAATTAGTTTTGAAATAGTAATACAAATTAAGAAAACAGGGCAATGTAAAAGTCTGCACTAGTCTAAAGACTAGTTAATTGCATGAAAACAGAAATAAGAAAACTATGCCAAAATTATCCTATTAACAAAATTACCCTATTTACAAGTGAAAAAATTATGGTTGAATGTGGGGTAAGCAAATATCCTTCAGCTTATCTAGCTGATCTAGTCTTCAAAAGTGAAAAAAACTGGGTTGAAGATTTTTTGGTTTCAATAAAATTACGATGGATAAAATCTACAATTTTCACAAAAATTCTCACTCGTATCTCGTATCTGCTTTCCAACTTTTATAGATTGTAAAGTTGTGGATGTTTAGGGCCTTTTTTCGAAGATAACAAGAAGGAACAAAAAAGTTATATTTATAAAACAAAAACCTGAAAAAATCTGTGCATATTCATAGGTGACCTTTTTGTTAAAATTTCATGAAAAATTCTTTGAAAGACTTAAATGGATGTTCGCCCTTTGCAATGATACAAAAAATATAAATTAAACAACCCTTTCTGATATATATTAAAAATACTCTATATAACAAATCAACTAAATAATTTGCACATTTTAATATCAGATTTCGCTGATGCTATCCGATAGATTGACAAAACTATCTGCAATTAGTGCAGTGTTACACACCCAAAATGATACCCTACCTAAAAACACTCTGCTCTGGTGCAGCTGCCTTTGCTGGCAACCCTTTTTACGCCTACTGTTTGCCGTCTATTCTGATGCCTTTTCCCCCGAGTAGACATCTGCGTTTAATGCACTTTTGTCTAGCCGCGTTCAAACAAAGCCGCAGAGAGATTGAGTCAGTTGTCAATGGCGCCAACTGCTGCCAACCAAACCGATTCTAACTGGCAAGCTTACTAATTTTAAGCACCAAACTCGATGCAGCCGCCTGCAACCAACGGTGTTCCTCTCCACCCCTCCCCTCTTCGTTTGTCTAGAAGTGGGCAATGCCAATGCCATTGCCAAAGCGTTTTGCTATTTTCCATTGCGTGTCGCGTCTGCCAAAGTCTGCTGTTGTTGTTGGTGTTCTGGCCTGACTTTTCAGAGTCATTGCCAATATGTCGAGCTGGCTTTTGCTGCTGCTGCTGCCAGTAAACTGCTGATAATTAATATTTTATGCACACGTCTGCGTTGATTTCTATCTTTATTGTTGTTTGTCTGCCACCGACTCGTCCTGCTGCTGCTGCTGTATCCTGGCTTTGGCGATGGCTTTGCTGCTGGTGCTGTTTTTTTTTTGTTTTTTTGTTTTTTTTTCTGTTTTGCCTCCATTGTTTGCCCAGTGGCAACGCCTTTCAATGGCTTTTCATTTGGAAAATGTCTGCACGATGTGCGGCTGCGGTTCATTACACTTTCTGTTTAGCCACCAGAATTGCCCCCGCCGAACCACTGTGGGTTATTAAAAGTCTATTAAAAATTCACGTTCAATGCCTTTGGATGGTTACATTTTTTTTTGTTTTTTTTTTTTGTGTTCCATTTGCAATGCTTTATCGATGGCCCCATCTTTGCCACATAAATTAAGTGGAAAATGGAGCCACACACTTATTATTCGGCATTGTGTTTACGGTTAACGCTTTATGGTCTACGGATTTTGCTTTATATATACATTTTTGTTTTTTTATCACACTCGGCAATTTGTTTGCCTTTGGGCTTGGCGAGGGCCAAATGTTTGCCAGCTTTTCCGTTCGTTCGGGGCATGCCTTATCTGCACTCACTGGGACTATTCAAGCCGGAAATACTTATGTGTGCCGGGGACACTAAGTAAGTATCTTTGTGTAGTTTCGATTTTCAATTTTAATTTTATGTCACTCCATTTAAGCAGTCGCTCACCTCACCTCAGCCGCTGGCTGACATTAGGCAGGTGTTTGGCCCATGGCTCTGGCATTTCCTTGTCTTGCGAGCTTCTCCAATTGCAATGCACTTTTAATTTTCTTGACTATTGCTTGTCTGTGTCATCCGTGTATTGAATGTCTCTGTGAGTGCTGGCTGCAAGAATGATTGACAGCTCGGTGTATCTGCAGTGGGCAAAGCTGTAATAATTTGAATACTAAAACGGAAATGGGGCACACTTTTAGCAGAAAAGATTATTGATACACACACACAGTTCAATGATTTCGAAAGAACTTTTATTTCTATTTCATTTATTTACTTAAAAACCTATTCAGTTTGTAGTTATGTAATTCCTGTTAATTATTTCATCTTTTAGATTTGATTTACATTTAAGAATCTATTTTTTACTTTAGTCAATTATATATAATTACATAAATTTCCCTTAATAGATTATGTTCGAATTACTAAATTTATAATTTAGCCCTCTAAATTCACAAGCATAAATTATTAATCGGAAAACACATTAAAGATATGTGGCGTAAACGCGCCTTCGGTTGCAATTATTATTATTATCGGCTGCAAGTTTCACGGGCGAATGACATTAAAAAAGAGACGCACAGAGAAGAAAGCATCGATCAGCATCGGCATAAAATATACGCTTAACTATTAATATTGTCCATGTTTGTTCACTAATAAAATCAAATAAAATATGCATTTATGTCGTACATTGTTACCCTGTAGTAATACCGTTCTCTCCAAAAATGCGACAGATAAATTTAAATTTAAACTTTCAATTTTTCTGAAAAAGTATTTTATTTTTGGCAATCGAATGATAACTTATTTTTTTCTATCTTTTATTTAATGTTTTCTCTCTTTTTTATTTAATGTTGGTAATTTTTTTTATATATTTATTAAAATAAATCAATTGTTAAATGTTTCTTGTTTTGTTAGACTTCTGCCACAAAAGAATGTCAAAATATTTGTTTTAAAATGTCAAATTCCTGATCGGATTCTTTTACTGTACAGCTGCTTCATTAGGTCGTCATGCATCATTTTGTAGTTGCTATGTGATAATTCCCTTTGGGGAAATCAAACATTTTTCTTTGCTACATTTTTCCTTTACAGCCTCTGCTCCTGCCCCCAACTCCGCTCTCTCTCTCTGCCACTTCACATAAACAAATGTCGTTTAATTGCGCTCGACTGTAAACACGCAAAAGATAAAGCGGGGAGAGAGAGAGAGGGAGAGGACATTGCATGCGTGGCGACAATTTTCTTGGAAAAACCCAAAAGGCAAATGTTTAAATAGTTTACTCGAATACGCGTCATGTCTCCATCTAGTTAATTATTGAGAGCCTCAAATTGCTTGGACTTGGAACGCGTCTCGAATTCAAATGGCTGCATTAAATTTTAATTATATATTTTCTTTAATTTCCATTATATTTTTTGCCTTTAGGGAGCTGACAAAACAAAGCCAAAGTTTCAAATTTCAAGATCTCTGTGCTCCCAATGGAAAAACTCTTTGTGGAGTTTTTAATTGTTTTACTGCTTTCCACATTAGTTGACAAATTGAACAATGAGCACAAAAAGGGATAAATGTTCTCCATCAAGTTGCTCTGCGTGTGAAAATTAACGTTAATTGGCGTTTTATTGATTCCATGATCAATTTGTGCGAGAGGTTCGGGAACGGAGCCACATGTCGAGCCCTCGCCTAACAGTTCCAACGAAAAGCAAAACACTTGAAGGCGACGCTACTGTCGGTCGCTCGGCAAATGTGAAATATGGCACCCAAACTAACAAAAGAGCCAAACGGCAACAGCAACCCACTTGAGATCATGAATTTTTAATAGTACCGCACCCGAAGTCTTACCCAACAGACAGAGAGACAGGCAGACAGACTTACAGGCAGGCAGGCAGGCAGGCGGGCATTAAGTCCTGCGCCTGGCACACAGCCAAGCGGGCCCAGCGATAATAATGACAATGATTAGTGTTAAACGCGCCGCGTGCGCCATTTTCTCAAAAAAGAAAAATATGTTTTCTTAATAGTTTTCAAGGCCCCAAGGCGGGTCAGATTCCGCCAATGTCCTGGCGCCTATGTTCTCTCTTTGTTTTTGTCAACGCTGCATAATTACTTTCGGTTTGTATGTGTAGGGGTGTGTGTGTGTGTGTGTGAGTGTGTAATGTGCTGTCGACGTTTTGGGTTATTTATTTCAGGCCACGCACTGCGGTAAATTGCTGTACATTCGCCTCCACATGGACAGCCCGAAGGACAAAGAAAGTTGGCCACTCTGAAGGATGGCGTGTGCTCCGCGGGTAATGATAATGGTCATGGTAATGGTAATGGACTTGGGCCCGCTTATCAGCTGTGTTTGTTTGGCAACATGTCGCCTTCAACTTGATAAAATATGACAGTCATGTCGGGCCCGAGACCCGAGAATAGTCATATGTAGATCGGCAGATAATGGAATTACACTTTTTGTTCTGGTTCGACTGATTAGTTTAAAGTGTTTTTGTGCGATGCGTACCAAATTTTGATTTTTTATGGGATTTGGTATGTTTTTTTTTTATTTCGTGTGCTCTTTTAAAACCAGATTGAAATCAAATCAAAAATAAATTAAGTCTAAACTTATTTATATTTGTTCATAGATGGGCAAAATCTATCAATGTTCTTTATGCATATTTGAAAAAAAAAATACATTAAAATTGAGCTTAATTTAATCCCCAAATCAATTATCAAATTTCGGCCAAAATGGATTTTCTTAGTTAGAGATCGAAATTCTTCTTTTTCAATAAAATGTTTTATAATCACAAAATTTCTTATCAATATATTTTTTGGTACTATATTGTACATTGACAATAAGTATATTTAATTTAGAAATTTAGTTTTTTATCGATTAAATTTAGTAACAAATTTTTTTTAAAAATAGATTACCCAGTCATAAGGATATACATACGTAAAACGCGTATATATCGGAATAGAAACAAATAGCAAAAACGTTCAATTTCACAATTATTTTTTACCTCTTTTTACTCCCTCTTTACTCCCTTACTCGATTCTAATTGTGTATTTATATGAAGTGCTCTTCCGACTTTTTGTTTGCCCTTATGTTTTTTATCCCTGCCATCTCTCCTTTATGTTTTTTTCTTAACCACAACTTTCTATTTTCTTCTGTTTTTGACTTCCTATCACTTAGCAATCTTCTTGTGCCGTTTAAGTCGAACTTTGTTCTATTTACCCTCGACTGTTTATCAATTGGCAGGCAAGCTTTTGGGTTTTGTGTGCCTCCCCTCTTTGTGGATCTCTCAGTTGATATGTCCACTTCATTAAGTTAGCCACATCGGGCAGCGGCCACTTCAAAAAGCCCCACACAGCGAGCGGTACAAAAAGAAAGCCCGTTCATATCGCCAGCCACTTTCCTGCTGACCAGCTTTCACTTTATTTTGAGGGACCCGCACCTTGACAACAAAAGGCCGCTTTGAAGATGGACAAGATGAACAATGTCAGCGCAACCCAATCAGCGGAACCCTTCACAAAAACAGCACAAAGAACTGAACGGAACGGAACGGGAGCGGGCCTCAAAGGGTTAGGGTTTAACCCAGACGCAGGCGAAAGTATTCCATCATAGCAAACATTTGTTGGACAGCAAAGGAAAGAAAACCGTTTTCATATCAATTGAAGCGCTGTTTTCTTTTGGGCACTCGATTTTCACTATATCTCGTCAGCGGCAGCCCTCGTCCTGGGGGTTGTCCTGTTCTGCTCGACCCCCTATCTGCATTTCCATTTTCATTTCCCTTGCACCCTTTCCACGTCCTTTTGCCACTGTTGTTGTCTCGCTCGATCGGTCTCAAGTGCAATTTTCAATCCTGCCATTTTTTGCCCTGCATTTGCTGGCAATTGCAGCTGAGGCTACATTTTTCTCATTGTCCTCGTGCCATATGTGTGTGTGCGTGTGTGCGCGTGTGTGTCCTTGTCCTGGGCATCCTCGACGTCGCCGTTGGGTGTGCGTGTGTCAGCCGCTGTCATTCATTCATGCGGCCGTCTGAAGGCTTTTCATTAAAAATCGTTTAATCCACGCTATCATTTTCCCGGTGCCTTTCTCTTTTTTATCGCCCTCGTCCTGCAGCTCGGTGCCCCGTTCTGTTTGCCAATTGCTCATTGATGCAAACGTCATTTGATTGTCGTCATTGTTGCATTGACAACGACGCAGGCAACGTCATCAGCAGCAGCAACAGCAGCAGCAAGGAGAGAAGCTGCAGCAGCAACAGTAGCAACATCAGTTACAGCAGCAACAGCAGCCCATCAGTCGGATGTTGGCTCTTCAATTTGTTTTTCATGTTTCATATCCTGTCACGCCCCCTTCCCCACTCACCGAATCGCCCGACCAACAGACCGACAGACCGACATGTGTTCTGCGGTTGTGTGCACGGCGCACTTGAAAGTTTTTTAACGCTTGGTAATTATTGGATTTGCCACGGTTCGCCTAATTATGGCTCAGCACGTGGGAGTCACAAATGTGAAAAACCTAGAGAGCACAAATGGAGGGTAGGGAAGGGGTAAAAGAAAGCCGGCGGGAGAAAGTGTGCAAACGTTGTCCTTGCATTAGCGCATCGCTGAACCGTGAAAATAATGGCCTCGACCCGGCTGCGCATTGCAGTTCAGCTGAGACGAAAGCAGACGACACGCGGCCACTTGAGCATAATTTCTGGGCGGGCGGAATGGGAATGCCTTTGAGTTAGGTGTGGATTGAGAGATGGTGTAAAACTAGCAAAACTTTTAAGGCAGATGGATATAAAGAACGAATGGGGATTTGTTGCAGATTAGAGAAAAATGAGTGTTAGTTTTGAATAATGTTTTACAATGAGCAAAATACCATGCATAATAAGCCCAAAAACATATATGTTTATATATAAATAATTAAAAGATACATTTGAAATTTCATGAACACAGATAAAATAATTACATAAAATAGACAATTTTACATAGCAGAAAGGTGTGAGATGATAAGTTTAGATATGCTAAATATGCATAGTATATGCACATATTCCCTTCATATTAATAAATTGCTTAGATAATTAAAAATTTTTGATATATATGTGGTCGGGCGATACCGACTGCGTTATACTCGTTCACGATATTAAACAAAAGATTCCATAGCTCCCATATATCAAACCCCCATAACTTGGTCAAAAGTGAACCGATTTTAACGTTTGATGGCATTTTGATCATGATTTGCCCCATTTATTGATTCCACATTCAAAATATATTCATTTTAGAAAATAAAACTTTTTTGAATTTTTTGGTCAAAAAAGGTCAAATTCACAAGGGTCCCCCCTTGTGAATTTTCAAAAAAAAAATTTTTTTTTGATTTAGAATTGCGAGTTTGCATTTTTAATCGATTTTATTTGTCAAAATTAGCATAAAAAACAACATTTGAGGTGATTCTAAGGGGGTCAAATTTTTGGTCAAAAATCATGCCAAAATCGACTAAAATTTTGACATGTAAAGTTGTCAGATTCCATTGCTCCCATATTTCAAACCCCTATAACTTTGTCAAAAGTGAACCGATTTTCACGTTTGATGGCATTTTGATCATGATTTGTCCCAAATTTTAATTCCACATTCAAAATATATTCATTTTCGAAAATACAATTTTTTTGAATTTTTTGGTCAAAAAAGCATGTGAATTCTAGAAAAAAATATTTAGCTTTTCTTAACTTTTCCTCATATATGTTTACTGCTGGTTTCACATATATTTTTGTTTGCCAATTTCCGTCATGGAACTGCCGTAACTCATTTTTGTGTAGTGTAGTGGGTTCGTGGTGTTAATTCACTTAACCCTTTTGCCAACTTGCCACATTCTGTTCAACGGCTGTGCGCTCGCATCTTTTATTGGTATCATTAAAATGAGCCCGGCAACAGGAAGAGTAAAGGAGAATGACAACAATAACACAAAAACGATGCTCCATCATAGGCGATATTAACTTGACTCCCTCGCTTGCAAAATATCACAAGCATCCCACCAATTAAAGTCATTACCCGGCTATCATGTTGATAGTTCGGCTCGCTGCTGCCGTCGAAACGAAACGAAACTCTAAGCTCCGGTAATGTCTCATGTGTCCTTTCTGTGTGTGTGTGTGTGTGTGTGTGTGTGTCGCCAGTGTTGGCCCAACTCTAAGCTGCCACAAAAACTTTGAAAAGCCCCAGTCGCGCTCCAAAGTGCCACCCGACCGAAAATCCCGCCCCTCAAACGTTTAGCATACAATTAGCCCAAAAGGCAGCGCACTGGAAGCCAGGCAAAAACTTCAGTGAAAATTATTAAAATTTCTCATGTTGGGTCGTTGCTCCAAAAAGGGCTGACCATATGGAAATTAGCATATGATACCCATTTTGTGGGCCGCTCCCGGCCGCTCAAACCAGCCGGCGTAAAGTACACACTTTAAGCTTAAAGTCACTGGGAATTCGTGTCTAGTCATGTGGCACGAACTTTAGTGTGTATGAAAATAGAAAAATTCGACGAGTTATGATTTTCCATTTTTCACATTGTGTAATGCGTTTTTTTTTGCTATACTTTTCGTTTTTTTTTTGTCTATTTTTCCGGCTGCTGTTCTTGCTTTTTTCTCAGCGTAAATTTTCCACCTTTTACACATTTTACTTCCATTTGATTAGATCGGCTTTTTAGGGCGACACGTGCGTCGCATGCAGGAGGCAACAGCGGCAGAAGCGGCAACAACGCCTCGCATCCTGTTTTGTTTTCACGACTCCGCCTCTTGAATAGCGTTCGAATACACTCACGTCAGAGGATTCACACATTTTTCGATTGAATTTGTAGTAGCCTTTTATAAAGATTGAATTAAAGATACAAAATTTTGCATGTATATATATGGTATTTTTCTAACTCTATCATAAATATATTGAGAACTGATTTATATATCTATTACCATTAATACTTATTATACTGGCTGGACTGAAGTATCAAATAGAAAAGTTAAAATTAAAGTCGAAATATAAAAGTTGCTATAACTAGTTTTAAATAACTTTTTTTTGCTATTTAAATTAATTCTTTGCTTTTATTAAATTTCTTTTATATCAGTTTTAAGTAAGCGTATCACAAGTTCGGCTTGCCGCACGTACTGGTACTTTATTTATATTTTTTTTAACGCAGGTTTTATATGAATTTGCACGCTCATCGTTTGAGAGTTTTAAGGCTTATCGGCAGGCAGCAACTTTGTCATAATCAACATCAAACAGGCTCACTCTATCTCCCTCTCTCTCTTTCTCTCTCACTTTGTGTGTGTGTTGGCATCATGAGCAGCAGCTATTATTATCCGGTGTCCGTCCGTCCATACCCTGCGCAGCCCTCTGTTTGCCGCTTTTCACAGGGCACTTCTAATCAATGTGCTTAAAATCGACGTGATATTTGGCTCGCCTCCTGTCGCAGGACCAAAAAGGATGTCATCAGCAGAGTCGAGAACGCGTTGCAGCTGCGGCTTGTTGTGCGTTGATTAAAATTTGTTTGTCATTTCGATAAGGTACGAATTTTTAGTGCCGAATCCGGCTCGGCAGTTCAATAACCCAGCCCGAACGCTGTGCTCTATCAGTTTCGAGAGAGGCTGAATCTCAAAACGAGGGGCTGCAAAGTGCTCATCGCCTCAGTTTTTATGTCATGTTTGAACGTTTCTTGCTGCGTTTCTTTTAATTTTTTTCTGCCTCTTTTGCCAAATTACTTGTACTAAACCAAAGAGCTTTAATTTGGCATTTGCTTTTTATGCCCTTTTTTTGTTTTTTTTTTTTTTTGACACCTTTCCGGGGGTGCTTACAACTAGGAAGTAAAAACAAAAAATATATATATACATCGAAAATAAAAAGCCGGAGGGCGAAACACATCATTAGATAACACTTTGTGGTAGACTCGATGGAAACTTGAAATATTGGGGTGTATTTTTTTATATTTTTTTTTAAATTGTATAAATCCAAAAATCATTTACATTCAATATAAAGTGTACAGACTCAGACAAGATATTGGGGAGCTCAAAAAAGTAAAGATTCAACTATTAATTAATTAATCAATTAATTAAAATTAAAAAAAAAATTAAGAACATAAATAAATATATTTTTATTTATTGCCTATGTTAATGGCAAACACAAAAATAATACAAATTTGTGGTTTAAAATAGAAAAAACAAAACATTGTGAAATAGGAGATTTTTTCTCAAATATTTTTCACAGAAAATATTTTTGAACAGACAGAAGATCCAATGAATTTTATATGGACCAGATATACGGTCAGCGAAATATGCATAGATGACTTATTTATTAATTGAAAATTTAAAGAAAATCTTTCTTTCTTGATACAAAAAAAAAAATTAAGAAAAAGGAATTTTTACTTAAATCATTTTGGATTGTTTTAAAGAATCTCTGATAATAATGACTTGTATGTAAAAATGTATTTAATTTAAATGTTGAGTCGAAGCTCAAGTTAAATTTACTAAAAAAAAAAAACATTGTCTTTTTAAATACCTAAAATCAGGCTAATCAAGCTTGCAAGAAATTTAATAAAACTCTTCATTTAAAATGCCTTTCCACAAGCCAGACATATTTGGTTAAGTACCCTTGCAATTGACTCTTCAATGACACACTTGAGCATTTAACCTGACAATCATATCGGATTTTTATTGCTTTGCGTTAACCCCCGCTGCTACCCGCATTAATCAATGGCATCACCTTGCCCGCTTTTGATATGCTGTCTAACGTGTCTTCCAACATATAAATTTTTATACTCGTTCACAAAGTGAAAAGAGTATATTGGTTTTGTGCAATGTCCGTCTTGCTGTCCGTCTGTCCGTCTGTCCGTCTGTCCGT
>SCDT01001713.1:5765-19054 GCA_004143765.1 Drosophila melanica
AATAGCGAACGAAATTCTCATTTTTCTTAGTTTTGTTGTTGTTGTTGTTGCTGTTGTTGTTGTTGTTACCTTTAATAAAAAGGCGACAGGCGGTGCGCAGCAAGTGGAAATGGAAATGTCCTGTGCCGTCCTTCGAGTGTTTGAATTAATTGCGTAGAGCACGCCCGGCTGGCGACCAGCTAACCTCCCCCCCCCATCACCTCCACCCCTCCCCCCATTACCAACCCACAACCACATCCACACCTCACCCATCCCGAACCGACAGCAACAACAAATTTCAACTACCTACGCCCCACACAATAAATGAGTTTATGTCCTAGTCCAGCGCTGGCGTCGCCGGCACATCCGCAGCCGACACTCCGCGTGGCCCCGCCAAGCCGCCAGTCCATAGTCCTCATCATCCACAGAGTCCTCGCAGTCCGCGCAGTGGAAACGCGTGTTGCTTTTCGAGTACATAAAACTGGCGCCAGAAGTCTGCACACAAAATGGCGGCCCACTTGGCCTGGGGCTCTAGCTGAAGCTAAAGCTAAAGCTACAGCTGCCTGCCGCCTGCTGCCTGCCGCCTGCCGCCTGCTGCCTGCCACTCCCCCTCGCATGTCGCCGTCGCCGTCGCCGCCTACCGCCTGCCGCTTTATTATACAATCGTAATTTCGTATCGTAAAAGCGGGCGGCGAAAAATGTCGAAGAAAGTTTTCGTGTTGCGTGCAGGACTCTCGCTCGGTCTCTGCTTCTGCTTCTGCTGCTGCCTCTGCTTCTGGCTCTGCTTCTAGCTCTGCTTCTGGCTATGCCTCTGGATCGGGTCTTGCCGCTTTCGGTGGTAGTTGCAAGGCAGCTGTAGTCCGAACCCCGCCCATTGCCCAGTCGCCCATTCGATTTGCGCCCAGCCGAGACAGTGCGTTAGCGCCTCGGGAGGGGGCTGAGTGGGGGAGAAAGTCGACAAACGTTTCAATAGGAACAGATTGAACGATTCAAGGCGTTAATGAACAGCGCTTAGTTTCGTTAAATATATATAAAAAGCAAATGATTTAGTTAAAACTATATCAATATTAATGAGTTTCGATCTGGGCGCAAAGCAAAGCAGCTGGGTATTAAAAAAGCTTAATTGAAAGTATATAATTTAAATTAAAAAATTATATTTAACTTAAAAATTTCTAAATTAAAGCTTTTTTTTGGTTCTTTTCCAAACCATTAAATAAATAAATAAATAAATATTTAAGAAAAGCAAACATTGCGCTTTGCTATTATAATAGAAATAATATTCTCTTTGTTTATAATCAATTGAGTGTATATATAAAAACGATGTTTTATTTTGGTTTTTTATAAAATAAAGGAAAAACAAAAGCGAAACATTTTATGGCACCGATTGGCTATCAATTCAGCTTACAGCCTTGATCATGTTAAAATCTGAACGACGAGTTTTATCTCTCAAATATTATACGCAGTAATCAGAAGATAAACAAATCTTATCTACGAGCTGACAAAAAGTCTGTAAGTCTACAAGATATATGTACATATATAATATATATATACATATATAACAAAGGCAATTGAAGTCACTCGGGAGAAAGCTTTCAGCTTTACTCTCTTGCGCAGTGGCAATTAACTCTGATTTAGTGTAAAGAACGAAACTATAAATTTTAAAAATTAAATCGGGTAATCCTTGGCAAAAGTAGCAAATGTCGAGTCGCGTTGAGACGCACGGAGTAATGTTGCCAAAAAAAAAATAAAAAAATGAAGGGAAATGGGTCACCAGTTGCAGTTGTTAACGCGGTGCTGCCAATTCGTGTTGTTGTTGTCGTTGTTCTCCTTCGAGTTGTTGTTGTTGCTGTTGTTGCTGTTGTTGTTTGTCTGTGGACTTTGGTGGCGCTTAAATTGAAGTTTATACAGGGCGACGACGCTGGCGACTGACAGACTGACGGACTGACTAACTGACAGACAGACAGACAGACAGACTGTTTGACATGCGCCCTTGGCGGCTCCTCTGGCGTCTGCCTCGATGCTTCTTCTTGCCGCTGCCTCGTGTTATTGATCCAGTTGAAGCCACGCTCTTTTTCCACGCCTTTTTCCCATGAAAAACCAACAGCGAACTACTAAAAAAACAACAAAAAAAATGAACATTGTAACCCAACTTGTTCCAGCTCCTTTTGGGGTGGTTATGCCGAGGATAGCGCGGGGGCGGGGCAGGGGGGGGAGGTGTGTTCAGGCACAAGGCCGGAAGCGTTTTAGTTGCGTGTTGCTGGCGCTACCCACAGACAATAATGTTTGCATAGCTATTCAGAATAACTGTTGTTGCTGTCGCAGTTGCAATTGCAACCGTTTGCTTTTGGCTTTTGGTCAGTCGCTGTTGTTGTTGTTGTTGTTGTTGTTGTTGCTCTGCGTGCTTTTCCGCGGAATTTTCGCGTAATCATTAAAGCCACAACAAGCGATATGGCAAACTCGATAGCGTTCGTTATGAATGAGAATGCTCAATGATTTAACTTGTGCCTCTGACACTCGAACCACTCAAGAATTGCCCTCCCCCCCCTCCCCCCTCACACTCCCCTTGCACTCCACCGTCACCGTCTATCGGAAGAACTCAAGTGTGTTACGCAGTGTGTTACGTGTGGGAACTATCGCTGCTCAGGTGGGCGACGAAGAATGAAATATGTAAGAACAACAGCGCGTTTACTGGGTCTTGTATGCCCCCTAAATGAGTTTTTAATTGCAACGCCTGCAACAACATTACTGTTAATGAAGGCTCAACCAGGCGCGAGGCCAGGCAAATATGTAGCGAGTAGTAGCTGAACTAACGAGAGGAGCATACTAGCGAGTGACAAATGCAACGAGTCAAATGGCTATTCATGGAGTAAGTAAATGTAACGAGCACATATAACGAGTTAGCGAGCAACGAGTCAAATAGTACGAGTGTAAAGAAAAACTTTGAAAAAAAAATAACGAGTAGAGTTGAGTAATCACTAATTCAGTAACGAGTAATCTCAACGAGTAAACCATGTTTAACGACTGACATAAATGTAGCGAGAGTTAACATAAATGTACCGAGACATGCTGTAAATTTGAAAGCTTTAATTAAGTAACAAGAACTAAAGATAGACTGCAAAAATTAAGCAGCATTATAGAGTTATAGCGAGTTCTCAAAAAGTCTGTTAAGTTAATAAAGGCAACTAGCGGCGCTCAGAACAAACGATATGTAGCGAGTGACAAAGAGAAGCCGGAACTTCTAAATTGTAGCGAGTAAAATAGAAATAAGAAGCAAAATATGAAATACCCAGAGCAACAAGAGTTTGTCATAATGTAACGAGTAAAAAGTTAAGACCGGACTAACTAAATTTTATATGTATCAACTGAGTGTAAAAGAAACGAGAGTTGGAGCAAAACTAGTCGATGAGCTGCACTAAGTCGCGTAGAATAATGTAGGAAATGCCGTTGCGGAATTATATTATATATTGACGGCTTCTCAGAATTGGCCAGCTCGGCGATAAAAATACTTGTGTATGGGTCAGAGCATTTCCTATGTACTATCTGGGCAAAAGTCAGGCGATGTGCACGAATCCAGAATACAGTTGACAGCTGCAGAGAGATGCCGACAGGTGGCGCTTTAAGCGGTTAAGGCAACATTGTAAGATGGGCCATGCAATTTCCTGGCCATTCCTAATAGTTATTCTATACATAGCTCGACGTAGTCATCCGCATAGCTTTCTCCCTCCTTCACCCAATTCGCATTTAATGGCTTTGCATGTGCCATAAAAACGTTGCATGGCCCCCCACAAAGACGGAGGAACTGCAGCCGATGGGAAGGGTGGTCCATTTACAATGTCTTACAATGTGGCACATTGTGCCACATTTCACATGGCACATTATCAGACCCTCCAGACGAGTCGATGTCTTCATTTGCCGTTTAACCTTAGCCCTGTCATTTGAATTTGAAAAAGCTGTTAACTGGTCGTATACCCAATATCAGTGGATCTGATTAGCATAACATAAATAGCGTGGATCCGACTAGAAGCAGCAGCTGACAACCTAATCGCTGTGATTAATGCGTTTCCCACCTCCGAATGCGATTTGACTATTTCCAACATTCGTGTTCGCCGAGATTCAATATCAATAATCAATAATAAAATAGTTGACCGGGACAGGTTGACCGTCGGCCGTGTCATTTAACCCGAAGCCAACCCGCTGCGACTCATTTGACAAACAATGGCCCACAGCCATGTCTCGTTTATCGCCGTTTGTCGTCTGTCCTCTGTCGTTTTGTCGTTGCTCAATGTGTTAATCTTTGGAACATTGCTTTTCAATTTCTACGGTTCAAGCTCCCCACTTGCCCCACTACTCCCTGCTGGCGATTGGCATGCGGAAAACGAAAAACGCCAAACGAAAAAACAAGCAAGAATGTGCTTGCTGGGTATGCTCAACTAGCAGATACCCTCTGTCCAGTCAACACATGTGAATATAATGAAAATACCAATCACTTACTGAATTATGCTGATATGCGATCAAATCTGATAATTTCCATCAGTTGTAAAGATCAAAGGCAAAATTACATTCGATAAATTTCGAAAATAGCAATCCTAATTAAGAGCATATTCGCCTGTTTTTATCTTTTATTATACGGTTACACCTGTTTTAAAGTCGGGGAAAGTTATTACAAAAAATATTATTCAAAAATTTACTTTGGTTTTCGGTTAAAATTTTAAAAGTTTTATAAACGAAAATCGTTACACCAAATCAGACCTTTGATTTCATAGTTTAACTAATTTATTATGTATGTAATCACAGTGAATTTAGTATTTAATTACATTTATTCATATTTTTGCATGTATTCACATATTCCGTATGCACGCCAGCGATTTACAGGGTATATGAAAGACTAAAACCAGAAGTAATTCAGTAGCCAGCCGAAAGCCGTGTTAAGATAGAAAATAATTGAAATTCAACGAAAAGTATTAAAAGAATCTCGCGTCTTGTCTGTGATCACTTTTGGCATGCCCTAAGCTTCAACTACCTGTTGCCCTGCCCCCTGATCGGCTCCAGCGCTGTCTTTGCGACGGCGCAATTTGGTAGCTCTGCAGATGGCTGTGTTCGCTATTTGTTTTTCTGTCCGTTTTTTGTCTTGCACAATGAACAAGCAACAAATTCGTTTCCAATGTAAACAACCAGCTCAGTGCGACAACAACAACGACAGCCGTTGACACGGTGATCTGTCAAAAATTTCGGCAGCTCGACACTGTCCACTGTCCACTGTCCACGCATACGTAATCTGTCCCCACGTCCGTCCACCTACCTTCCACCGCAAATGTTTGTCGACAGTTCGACAACGTGTGTGTTCTCTCCAGCTGAGCTGAACAGGGGCTGAGCCGAACTGGGCTCGGCTGGGCTGGTTCACAGCCAATGGCATTGGGAGTTACATGGTAAACAGCTCAGACATTCCCATTTACCCGAACTGATCAAGGCTTTCAATTGTTCTTGTGGGGTTCTTGTCATATTTTATATATATGTGTGTGTGTGTGTTTATTATTAAGTCAATCCTAATCATCATTGCATGCATAAAAAAAAATAATAAAAAATAAAATTTTGTATTTTAATATTGTTGGCTATACTTCTATATACACCATATATTGGTTTCTCGTTCCCAAAAAATTCGAGTAAAAAATCGTGTGAAAACGATATTGTCTACACAAATGAAATTAACTTAAAAGTCAAAAAAATATATTTAATAATTCTTCAGAATTCATTTTCCATATTTACGCATCATAAATCATTAAATATTATAAATAAAAATTGTCGATTCGTAGAAAATAAAATATCAGAAATGTATGATCAAAAAAAGGATAAAGCTAAAATTCGATTCAATTCGGACATTATTTTGTTTATAATTTTGGTAAATTATTTCTCTATTATTATCAATATTTCCCAAAGCTACATTTGAAACAAATGACACATATTTGGTGTGCACAGATCAGCCAGATCATATACTATATTTTTGGTGATTATTAACGAATGCACCGCTGTCGCAAGATATAGTATGTATTTGAATAGGCATTACTATTCAGCATGACAGCTATAGAGATCAGCCCGCGAACAATATCAAGCCCTGTGATCGTTCCTTTGTGAATACTGCAAACTGATCTTACGATTCGAATTAGCTCATTCGGCATTTCCGGATGCGCTCATGCCCTCGAGCAATATGGCAACAGCGACCTAAAGGAGGGTTTCAGACAAGATCGGCGCTTCGACTCGGCGAACTGATCAATATGCAAATGTGTCACTTAACTCAAAAACGCAAATTTATTTATTTTTGTTTTCGTTTTTTATTACCATTTGCATTTTATGTGGCACTTTTTCAATTTGTAACTAATTATTGGCCACAAAGTCATTTTAGTAAGTCGACAGTTACAGAAACATTTATTTTTGTTGTATTCATATATATTTATTTTTATATATTTTTATATATATAACTGACAATTTATTGCAATGCTGCGCAATGCTGAAACGAAGCAAATCGCACCGAACCGAACCGAACCGAGCCGATCGAGCGAGTGTGGAGACGTGCTGGGGGTGTTGCAGGGTGGCCAACCGGGCGTATGAGTAACAAACAAAAGCTATTAAAAATTATAGTCGCCTATTTAGCGACAGTTCGTTGGCGAGTGAGCGGCGGCAGAGGTGAGGGGCAGCTGCCACCGCTGCCTACTGTTAGGCGCATCAAAGGCGACCCACAAACGCTTTAATACCCTGCCTCACATGGGGCATGCCCACTGCCACATCAGCAAAACAAATATCCGTTTGATTTGACTCTGGGGAAAGCTAACATAAAATGGGGCACTAAATTCTTATCATATAATTGGCGTTGTAAAACTTTAGCCAAATGTGAGTTTTGTAAACAATAAAAAGTAATCAAACCCTAAAAATCTGTTTCTAGAATATTTTTCAAATCTATTTACGAAACAAAAATATGTATGTTATATGCGTCGTATGAGTAACATTTAATTTAAAGTTGCATCCCAATTAAATAGCAAATATTATTATTAAATATAAATATGACATATTTTTATAGGGTATTTGCTATTCGATTCGATAGATAAATTGCAATTGTTGCCAATATTTTTTTTATTATGGATATTGTTAGTTTGCAATGATTAATTTTTATTTGCATGTGAATACAGTACACACACACACACACACACACACACACACACACACACACACACACACACATAGTATACATATGCATAAGTGCACAGCAATTGCTATTAAAAATACTTGTCGTTTGTTGCTGTTGTTGTTGTTGTACTTTACATAACACGTTTTAGCATTTCATTAACAACAGAATTTTCAAATATGAGTGTTATTTGGATACCGACTGCGACAGCAGCAGCGCAGCCACCTGTTTGTATATGTGTGCGTGTGTGTGTGTGTGCGTGCGTTGCTGATTCGCACTGGGAACAGATTAGCAGGCGCACAGCAGCCGCAGTTGGCCGTTGCGTCCTCTGCAGTGGGCTGTTTACATTTTGGCACGCTTTCTGCGTCGGCGTCGACTTTGGCAGCGCTGCACAATTTCAATATTTCTGTTGTTGTCATTGCCTTTCCGTTGTTATTACTGCTGGTATCGCTGCCGCTGCCGCTGCCGTTGCCTCTGCTGCTGAATTTAATTCTCATTTTATTCCTTTATAAATTCGCTATTAGAAGCAAAAAGCGACAACGACGCCGGCGACATAGAACTTATTTTTTGTGTTTTATTTTTGTTGTGTGTGCTTTTTGCTGCTTTAGTAGTTGTAGTTGCCGTTGTCGTTGCTCGCCGATTGTTGATATTGCTCCGTCCGTTGGGTTTGAGCCAATCAGTGAGACGATCACGACATCGCCAGCGTATAGCGAAGTCGCATGACGCGACGTGATGTCTAAAAATAGATTCTGAACATTCACTTAGCCGAACCCGAACCCATAGCCGAACCCGTCGTCGCGTCAAACGACGGCCTTGGAACACTGGAAACGAAATGTGAGCACAGCAAATGTGTTGTTGCTCTGCCGCCGGTGTTTGACTGAGAGCTAAGCTGCACCGCCAATTTCTCCACCTCTCTCTCTCTTCCTTTCGCACACGTCTTATGCGCTGTGTGCAGCAGAAACAGAGCAAAAACGCAGCATCAATGAAAACGAAAACATCAGTAAAGCGTGCTATTGTTGTTGTTCGAAATTCAAACAGAAGTTAAGATATTAAGCGGATGCATTCTATGATAATAATGTGCTTAATTTTTAAATTACTTAAAATTAGTTTTTATATGCAAAATATTTATTACAAAATTTACCACTTGAAAATACATCCAATAAACTAAGATCACATTCGCAGCCGAGGTCGACTACTGCAACATCGATATTGATATAATTTTCGGTGTGGCACACCGAGACTTGCGTACACTCACATGTGCAATAAATGCAATATTTATTAGAAATTTGAAATGTGGAAATTTACATACATATACAAATGTGTATATTTATGTTTATGTGAAACATTTATGCAGTGTTTTATCTAAAGTTCCACTTCCCGCTGCTGCCGCTGCTCTGTGTTGCAAACATTATGGCTTAACTTTTGGTGCTCTCTTAATTCGTTAACGGACTGCGCGTGAGTGGGACACACAAACGTTGGAATAGTGGAAATGAAACTTCAGCGAAACCGAAACCGAAACAGCCGGTTGGCCGCCGTTGTTGTTTTTGCCGTGGCTCTCGCTCTGCGCTCACAAGCAGCGCGCTTTGTTATTGTTTCTTTTTCGCTCTCTTTGTTGTTGTTTTGCTATTCTTCTGTTTTGTGTTTGTTGCCGTTGCCGGCTCTTCGCCGGTTGCTCCCCAGAAAGTCAAAGCCCACTTCACAATTCGTTTGTTTGCGTGTGTGTATTTATTTACTCACAATTTCAGCTCTTTGCTGCGCTTTGAGAAATAAATCAAAACATTTGATTGATTGTCGACTGCCCCAACATTTCACCTATGTACACATACATACATACATTCATATATGTGTTTCATTTGCACATACATTCATGCAAGTGTGTGTGTGTGATTTCTTGTGAGCGTATTTATTGGTTAGTCGACGCGCATTCTTTTTAGTGCTGGCACGTCGCCCATGGCCCGTGAACGGCGTCGCCGTCCCTGCGTCTGCCGTTCTGCTGGCAAACTGATAAGCGCCAGCGTCTTATCAGAGGTTGACGACAATTTTGAAATATTGCTGCCTTCCCTTGTGCCGGCTGATTCTACCTTTTGTTGTTGTTTGTTGTTGCTCTCTTTATGCAATAATTAAGCATGTTCCCCAGCCTTATCGTCTTTGCAATTGCAACCTACATACATATGTATGTACATACATAAATACATACATACATACATAAATAAGTACATAGGTACCTTCGGTATCTAAATACTTACACACATTATGACATTGCGGCAATAATAACGGTTTGCATCACTAAGCTGGCTGCGCATGCCCCCTTTTTGAGATTAAAACCGAAATTCATTTTCAAGGTCATGGCGCCGCTGTTGCTGTCGCTGTCGCTGCATTTCAAATGCGTCTGTTTCAATGTCAAATCGTTTCAACCGAAATGCTACACTGAGACGCAGCTCATCAGTTGAAGACTAAAATTCAAAATATATCGCTCGTATTGTGACACGTAAATTTAATATATACATATCTATGTATACAAATAATATTATTATTTTATATGCCAGCATTTTAAAATTATTGAAACTATTAAAAAAACATCAAATAATGTGTAAATATGTGCTTGGAAAAAAACCATTTTAGATTTGGGCTGTAAAATTTAAATAAACTCGATGGAATTCTACAAATTTATGTTTATAGATTACGGCAATCCTCGGTAGATGAGTTTTCTGAGTGTTCTGGCTTCGAATTTCAGGGTTGTTTATAAATTAGGTGTTTGCCCTAGTTCAAGGCCATTTAAAAATAGTTAGCTTAAAAGTTAAAAACTTTAAAATAATAATGAATAACAATATTGGTTATTGGATAATTGTATACATAGTCAATTCAATATTGATAGGGGGTTGATTGGGCATTTGCCTTGTTCTTGAAGATAGCTTTTTTGGGAGTGTATATATTACTATATAATATGTACAGTGGCTTATTGCCCCAATAAACCATATACATACATACATATAGTAATAAGATATATTCGCATATAGCTTTTGATCCAATTCACACCCAACAAATCCGGCAACATTTTAAACTTTTATTTGTTTTTATTTTTTTATTTATTTATTTATTTATGATATTTGTACATTTGTTTGTGCGTTTCCATTCCGATTCCGTGGCATTCCTACTGTGGCATTTATCGTCGTTATGGGGCCTGTCCAGCTAGTTGCTGGCAGCGCCGTCGTCACTGGGTCGATGTTTGCGGCTGCGTTTGTTTATTTGTTTGCCGTGCTGTTCCGTTTTTCAGCGTTCCGCTTTAGCAGTCGGCCAGTCGGTCGGACAGCTGCCGCGTCGCATTCTAGTGCTTTGCGTGTAAGAGACTTGAACGCAACGAAGCCCGCCGCTTGCCCAGCGCGTCGCCCACCACCAAACCAAACCAAACCCGAGCGCACAAGCGCAGGCAACTCGAACGCGCGAGCATACGAACGTGCGAGCGAGCTAGCGCGAGGGGTCGGACAGCCGACGAGGTTCTTATTAGATTTTTATAGTGGATGTTATTGTTGCTGGCCGAGCTTAGAACGCCAGCGGCAAACGGCAACAATAACAACAAAACGACAACAACAAACGGGCGGCCGCGCCTTTGCATTTGACTTTAGCTCTTTTCATCGTCGTCGTCGTCTCTCCTCACTCGTTCCGATTCGTTTTTGTTCTTTTGGCTCTCGCATTAGAACGCGCTGCTGCTGCCGGCGTCGCTGCCACACACTGTTCGTCGACGCCGACTGACTTATTGGCTTTAAGCGAATTTGAAATTCGCCCGAACTTTTATTCAACGTGTTGGTTTCGTCGCGTGAGCAACTCTGAAACTGAAAACAAGAAAATACACACACAAAAAAAAAATAAAAAACAAAACATTTACAGAGCCCCCGAAAAAACACTGAATTAAGTTTTGTTCAACGCCCGTTAACAGCAACAACAACTACGGCTACAACAATACCAACATCTACCCGTATCCGTATCCGTGCTCGTGCCCGTAACCGTTATCGTACTCGCAGCCCTCGTCAAATATCGTGTGTTCCGTTAGCGTTTCATTAAGAAATATATATAAAAAAATTTTTTTGGATTGTTGGTTTCGTATCCAACAGATACACCTGTATCTACAAATATATATATATATAAACAGATATATACAAATATCTGGCTGGATCGCACAGATCGTACTACTATTTTTTTGCAGTGTTACAACCCCCCCAAGTGCTACCAATATGCCTTACCACAGCGTTACGCTTTAGTGTCCCCAAGTGCAACTAACCGGAGTTATCAGAGAGAGAGCAGTGTTGGTAAACAGCCCAACGCAATCAACAGACAATCAACAACACCGACACTACAACTACAACTACCACATCTTCTACTTCTTCTTCTTCTTCTTCTTCGGCATCGACGTCTTCAACTAAGACAATTTCTTTCGGCTCGTCTTCAACTGCAGCGAATCGCATAACAGGTGAGCACCAGGTTTACCCCCCAGTATCCCCCTCTGTGCCCTCCCGCACCCAAGTCTACGTGACTCTACGCACACGCTGGCACATTTATCACAATGCCGCCTACCCCCTTCTCCGCTCGGGTAAACAGCTACCCCCCAACAACATCGGCAAGTCCAAAACCCATCCGCTGATTATGGTACGCCTCTGATATGTCTAGCTTTGCGGTTAGGGAAAGTCCCCAATACAGTGTTCATCAGGGCACGGGTTACAGTGCATCACACTTGAAAAATAAACACTCGTCGCGAATTGCCAATTGCAATTTTATTATTTCAAATATGTATTAGTTAAAAAAGATACTGAAAGTAACAGAACTAAAAGCTTTTCACTCAGCTTTTCACTTGATCAACTTTTTTTAACTTTAGATTTTGCTTTTTTTCTGGTAAAGCTTTCATATTGTTTCGTGAATTAAGTGTTGATTTAAGCACTATTATTTTTTTTATTAATGTTTTTTGAATTATGATTAAAAAAAAGCAACACAAATTTGACTTTCTGCAAGTTCATAGATATTTTTGGGCCTGGTACAAAATAGAAACAAGTGACATTGTTCATTTGTTCTTTGCTTTCATATGTCGAATTCGAATCCCGTTGGAATCGTGTCCCAATTGGCATTCATCTACCCCATGTTTGCGTGGGTTTACTTTCATTCCAATTAGAACTAATATATCAACTTAAACTCAAATTATTGCCCACAAAAACTTTTAAATTAATCAAGAATTTGGAAACTTTTTGAATCACAAATTGTAAATATTTGTTAGCTTTAATATTCTTCTAGATAATCAAAAAATCTTAATTACTTAATTACGAATATTCTTTCATTCTGATCAGATTATTTGAAAAAGCTTGAATTGCATTTGAATTTTATTAACGATTTTGAATGTTTTGCTTAAGTTTTTGAATATATGATTTCAAGTAAATCCCAACATGGCTTATTTTAATGTCAATTTCTGTAAAGTATTCACAAGAAATTGATTAAAATAACTGCTTAAATTAATTTAAATATTGTAAATATCAAAGTTTTGATTCTTTGTATATTTTGACATCTTTTGGCTTATTTTTTCTTACTCTTAACTGCAGCTGTTGCATATATGTATATACAACATGCATTTTCTGAATTCCTTTCATTTTGCATATGGGCCACGCTGAAATTTGCCAATTTCCAACATCTTCTTCTACCTCCATGAATGATCGGTCCGCGGGGTTTAAGGGAGGCGCCTCTGGCAATTATCAGCAGGCAACTGTCTGCGGCTCGTGCCATGGCTAAGGGCACACACACACACACACACACGCACTCGCACAGGCTGCCTGGCCTGCTGTTTGCCAACTCAGCACACACACACACATACATACACATTTGTATCTATAAATACGTATACACACAGGTTAACAGGTGTTTTGCCTCTTTGCACACTTTTTGCTTTTAGCTTTGGCTGCTTTTCGACGCCTGTTCCCCCCTGCACTTGCCCGCTGTTTTAGACATCAGCTGCAGCACACACACACTGCCCCTTCTTCTTCTTCTTCTTCTTTATCTCCTTCATTCACAATTTTCATTAATTTATTAGGCATTTTGAACACTGCGCAAAATTCATGCATTTTAGTAGAGAACAAGTTGCCAACCCCGCCCCCGCCCCCCC
>SCDT01001713.1:19069-35194 GCA_004143765.1 Drosophila melanica
CCCGCCCCCCCTTTTCAGTCACCCCTTCTGGGAGGGTTGTTAGCCACCCTTGCAGCGCAATAGATAAACTGCTGCGCATTTTATCGCACAAGATTTATGCGAGCGAATGCGGAAAATGCCATGGAAAATTCAACTGACCCCCCGCCAAACGCCCACCCCCTCCCCTGTAAGCCCAAGACTCAACCCGCTTCGTTTATTGTTGAGCTGTTTCCTCTTGTTGATGTTGTTGTTGTTGTTGCTGTTGCGTGCCAGGGACGCGTCGAACTGTTAGGGGTGCCCATACACTACATATAAAGTATAGTGTTAGCATGTGTATTATACACTGAAAAAAAATTATTCCAACTTGATTTTTTAATGATAAAAACAAGAAAAATTCCACAATTTGAAAAAAACAATGTTTTTATCAAGCTAAATTAAAATTAAATTTCCATTTCCAATATTTATTTATATTAATTAGAGTACAAAGTTCTTGGATAAGTTTTGTTGAGTGTATGTACTCGTACTCGATACTCGCACGCACACATGTAAAAGGGGCGAGCCACAAAACTCTTTTCATATATGTATGCCGCTGTGTATGTGTGTGCGATGAATGATTTCCATTGTTGGCAAGCCGAAGACGCAGTAGTTACAGTTACTACCAAACACACTCGCTGTGTGAGTGTGTGTGTGTGCGTCTAATGTTCCGAAAAGTGCGGCGTCACATTGCAGACCCTCAGATAGAGCCCGCGACCAGCACCCCTCACCCCGCAAATTTGTAGCCAGTCGCAATAACATTTTCCAAGTCCATTTCCATAATTTCCAAATCCAGCTCCAGTTCCAGTTCCATATCCATTTGGATGTATCTTTTTAAGTACTAGCGTCGAACGACATGTGTTTTATTTCTTGTTGTTATATTTTGTACACATTTATATATATACATTTATATTTTTTTATATACATACATATTTGCTTGTGTATTTGAGTAGTTTTTCTCCTACGCATAAAGCTAACGTCCAAAATTGCCTTTCGTGTAGACATAGTGGCAGATACATGTACATGTATATACAGCAACCACTGTTGCATGTGCCACAATGTAGTGTGCACAGTAATGAGTCCCTATCCTTTTTTGGTCCCCTCCTACTCTATTGTAGTATCTCCGAAGTTTACAACAATTTGGCGAATCAAAGTGACCAAAGAAATACCCTATCTGCTAAATACCCTATCTGAGAGTTTGCTTACCTGTTTGCAGATATATCATATATTTCTAATTATTTAGACATTGCTATTATATTATTATTATTATTATTATAATTGGGTCAATTCCCAATTTGTGAACAGTGTTGTTTCGATTGAGAAACACAACTGTACGCTTCGTTTGCGACACATCCAATTTCCATTCAACTTTTGCCCATACTTACTCGTATTCTTATTCACATATTCAAAATCCATTCGAGCATTTATTCATATATCTCTTCTGGGAGCTGTCAAAAGTTTCGTACGACACAAAACTGTCAAACTTTATGAAGGCGCATTTTTGAATATATTTTCGACGCTTCATTTTTGTTTTTTTTTTTTGTCAGTTTGTTTCTGTTGGTTTTTCGGTTTGAAATATTTGTAGCGCAATGAAATTGTCACCGAGCTGCCAAGTAAATAAACTAATAAATAAATAAATGGATATGTCGAGCAATGCAGATGCGAAATTTAAACAAAAACTAAAAGTAAGATGCATGTGCAATGCATAGCTACAGTAAAAACCAGCTACAGGCAATGGGTGGGCCAAAATCAATAAAAGAGTTGTGTGCTAAGCGGAAAGATAACACTAAGGAATTTGAAATATTTTACGATAAGATGAGATAATTTTACATGAGTAAAAGTTGCAACGATTAATGTAAATATATTCAAATATATATAAATCACTTTTAGGTTATGTTTATAAAAAAGAGTGATATTATGATATGATCAAACAATATGCTGATAAGACAAGTACCTACAGATATATAAGAGTATATTTCCAAAGATTATCATTGTTGCATGTGTTCACAGATACCCTACACGCACATAATACTAACAAAAACAGTATTATTATTTACATTAATTAATTTTCAAATTTTTCCTTGAAAAAAAAGATGTGATTTATGTGTTTTGGCTTACAACAATAAAAATCGTTTAATTGTAGATATATTATTTATTTTTCGAAAATAGGACTTATCGTAATTTTGGAGGTGTTCCAAGTGCGTGTTTCAATTTATGAGCCAATTTATGTATCTAATTTTCCCAAACTTATGAAGCTTTAAAATAAAATGTAACAGATAGGTAGTTAAATATTATGAACATCATCTATTTACGATTTTATGATATGCCATAACTTTTTAGACAATGAGCAAAAGTAAATATTTCAAATATTGATAGATTCCATCTATAAAACTTAACCATCTTTGCTTGATGCGAAAACCCCAAACCTAATTGTAATACAATGGAAATGTGTTCATATAATTGCCGACACATTATCTGGCTCTTCCACCCTTCACCTCCCCCCTCATTCCACGGCACTGGCGCATTCCTTCTCGCTTTTAAAAACCCGCATTATGGTGCCCTATTGCAATCAAGACAAACAATCGATTGTAGCTTCAACCATTATTCAATTAACTCTCAAAAAGAAAAAGGGGAAAAGAAAAAATTGTATTATATAAAAATTTTCTTGCATTTGTGGAGTGGATTGCGCCCACTTGCGCTTTCTTTGGCCCAGAAGCAGATGACACTGAAACTTGAAAATCGAATGAATCGAAATAAAAATACAAATGAGTGCTCTCTGTGCAGTTGATTTACTTAAGCCATTAAATGTATTTGCCAAAAACGCTGAAAACCGGGCAGCAAACACACACAAACAGCAAGAACAACAATAACAGAAACAGAATTTGAAACAGAAACGGAGCTGGGCCAAAAGCCAAAACCGGTTCGCCATTTGTCAAAGCCAAGCAAAAAGGCAACGCAAAGCAAACCAGCCAAAAAGCTCCATAAAATAACAATAAAAGTAAAGCCCCCCTAACCACGCCCGGCCAATACGAATTGGTAACACTCTAACTAAATGCCAACAAAAACTAAAACAAAATATAGCAATTTATGACATATAAATGCTGAATAGAAGTTATATAATCCCATCAAGGTTACAAATTGTTTATTGGTTAAAAGAAAAATAAATTTTATTATCATTGTTCTTAAATATTATGTAGAAACTTGAGTATTTCTTCATTTGCACAACTTTGGTCTACCCTGTTCTTAAGAAACTCATTTAATGGCTATAGGGTATACCACAAAATTTCAAGTAAGAAGGTTCCTAATGATTTTTCTTGTTTGTTATTTGCTAATTTTTTCTTTCTTCTTTTTCTTTTTCCTTTTTCTTTTTGTTTTTTTGTGTCTCACGATCTATCTCGTGGCCGCTCTTTTCTTTTTTGCTTCAAGTGTTTGTTGTTTACTTTATTTGATTTTTATTTTATTGTTTAAAATTCATCACGATTTTTATTTTGTTGTGTGTTCTTTTTGGCGTAAATTTTTACCTTATTTTAAAATTTATTTATTTTTTTTTTTGCTTCGCCCCAAACGTTGCTCTAACCTTGAAGCACATTAAATTCGGCGTGTTGTTTTTGTTGGAAAATAAACAGCAACAACAATAATAATAATAATCACAACAACAACAACAACAACTAAAAGAGGCAGCGGCAAGCGCGCCGCCAGATATTCTAAATATATGTGTAATATATATATTTTATGGAGGGGAAATGCATATACACACGTATATATAAATGTATATATTGTATATGCCGAATAAGAAAAAAACAAAAACACATTTTTCATGTGGGGTCGCGTTATTTTATAATTGTCGAATTTTGATGCTATTTTCTATACCCTGTATGCACTAAGAGTGGTTAAAAATAGCAGCGTAAAAACAGCGTTTAATCTAAATAAATGTACTCGCAATATGCTCTCTTTTACATTATAAACAGTGTATAAACGGTTTTGTTTTCTTTTTTATAAGGTATCTGCCAGTCGCTTTATCTAGATTAGAAATTATTTACTTGATTTTTTTTCCTTTAAATTGTTGAATTTCCTTTGGGTTTTCAGTTTGCTTCATTGCTCTCTTTTTGTTTTTTGTTGTGTTAATTCTTAATTTGAATTTGTGTGTCTAGCAAGTCGCGTATTTATCATCTTTTCTGTTGTTGCTCTTCTTGCCTCAAAAATTACTTAATTGCACCCATATGTGTACGATGCTCTCTCTTTGTCGCACATACGCTTGCACTCTTCTCTCTCGGCCGCTTTTCTGGGCGCTAAACTGGAAATGTGTCGTCGCTGCGAATGTATCTGTATCTGTATCTGTATCTGTATCTGTATCTGTATCTGTATCTGTATCTGTGGCTGTAAATGTATCTGTATCTCTAGCTATAGTTTTATCTGTATCTACGCATTTCTTGGCTGTTGCTGTATCTAATTCTAATTTATTTTGCCAAAAAGAAAAGAATAGAATAAGAAGAAAATAATAATGAAGCAGGCAAATAATAAAAACACAAAGGAAGCGCGAAAAAGTTGCTGTTGTTGTTGTTGTTCTTAATGTTGTTGTCGCTGCCTTTCGTTTTATTTATTTATTTATGCGTAGTTTTTATTTTTTTATGTTCAATAAATTACGCTCTGTTGACATGCCGCGCAGCTCCGGTTGCCGAGCCAAGCCACCCCTTGGAAGCGCCCCTTTGCACCCCCTCGGCAACCCTCATTTTTGGTCTTTTCAATTGCAGCTGACGTCGACTGCGACTGCGACGTCGGCGTCAGCGTCAGCGTCACGGGCCGCTGCGCTTTAATGGCCCAAAAGCAACTTTTGCTTTCATTGCACGTACCAACAACAAAATTAACAATAAACTTCGCAGCAGCAACAACAACAACGAAAACAGGCGCCGAAATTGAACTTGAAATTGTTGGCGAAGCTTCGGGACGCCCTCAGCTCGCTTCTCACGCTTGAAATGTGACCAACGTCAGCCGAAAACCGACAAACCGAAGACCGATGTCCGAAAAATACAAAACCCGAAGACCCCCAAAAAAGAAACGTGGGTCATTAAAAGCCGCGGCTTTTGTAATATTGTGTGGGCGTGGCAGCGCTTGTCGCTTGCCCGCAGACAAAGCTTAACAAAAACCCAAGAGAAAACACTCAACTTTGGAATGTCGAAGGTGAAACGCCCTTGCTAAGATTAGGGTTAACATACAATATATTTGTAGATCTAGATATATAGAATATGGTAAATAGTATATGGTCAACATGCAGCTTCCAATCGATTGTTACTTCCCAAATATCCCGTTAATGCAGTTTTTGTTTCAAAAATTCAATTTTTATTTTGTTCATGCCAATATATGGTATTATAGAGTATATGGTATGGAACTCAATATTTCACTGATGCAACGGAAATTATGAAAATTTTATGATATAGTAGTTCATGTGCTTATTAATGCCAAATTGGTGAAATTGATCAAGATTACTTAAAAAAAAATCAAATTATTTTGAATAGAATATTCAATTTCCTGAGAAGTTTTCCTATGAACCAATCGAACCAAATGTTGAGTTCACTTAGTCGATTTATTCGATAAACAGGAAAGATTATGTTTTATTTAAATGCTCTGACTTAATTTTTACAATAAGCAATTGCAAAGCCAATATGCCCAATATTACCATGAGGAGACAGGGTGTTAAAAAAAATTAAAGTTTGTTGCAAGCCAAAGAAAAGGTCTTGAGAAAACTTGAGGAAAGCAAATGTTGCATGGTAATTCGGATTTTGTAAGCTCTGCCAAAGAGTTCTTCTTCAGGCTGAGCGCGACTTGAAACCAGACAAACGCCAGTTTTGGGCCAGTCATTTGACAGCTGCGCTATCAGCGTAGACATCTTCAACTACCCACAACTCAGCAGCACTTCACACACACACACACACACACACACACACATGTTGTGATTTAACGAGCTTCGTGCGGAGCTGTAAAAATAAAGTCCAGTTCTAAAGTGAAACAGAGAGAGAGAGAGAGAGGTAGGGGGCAGGTCTCAGGCCGCCAGGTAGACGCGAAATTCGCAGAGCTGTGCGCTGCGAGAAGCTCAAAATTTACAGCTCACAGCTGTGCGGGGCAATTAGAAAAGCCGCATACGAATGCCCAAACGTAATGCCATCCAAAAAATTGTGTACAAATTTGTGCGTGTTGTTGTTTATTTTTTTTTTCTTTTTTTTTTTTGTAAAAAATGACTTTCCGCTGCGGTGGGCAGGGCCCGACCCCCGTCGGCAGCTTTGGTTTGTTGTTGTTGTTGTTTTTTTGGTTTTTTTGAATTTAGATTCAGATTTCGTGTTACGCTTTTTGAGCCATAAAATCAGGCAGTAAATGAAAAAAGAATAAAAATGGAAAAAAAACATCCGAAAAAAACAACGCTCCAAAATAGTTAAGTATATATAATAATAGCGCGCATCTTAATTATATAACAATTAAACCTATAATGCAGCGGAAAGAGACAGCAGTAGTTGAAAGAGCGCGCGAGAGCGAGACGGACGGGACAATTAAGCTACCTCCAGATGGCTGAAACCCCAGCCGAAGGTTGCCTTAAATATGGGAAAACTGTAATTTTCGTTTTAATTTCTTTCCTTATGTTTTTTTTGTTGGCTGTTGTGTAAAAAAAAAAAATTGAAAAAAATAACGTATATCAACGCGAATTATTCGTAATTTATTTAAAACAAAGAAAATTTGACAAAATAAAAACTTGACAAATTGCGGCTGGAAAATGATGATCGTTACGGGCTTTCGGTTAGCTGGGAGAGAATGCAGCGACAAGGTCAAATGAGTGCGTTGTTGTTGTTGTTGTTTTTGTTGCTGTTGTTGTTAACATCCGAGGCAATTTGTCAACTCTGGCACAGTGCGAGTATGTACGTAGAAAAGCAACAACAACTAAAACAGATACAGATACAGATACAAAATGTATCTGCGTCGCAACGCATTCACATTCACATACATACACACTCATTGCGCAACACGAAATTGTTTGAAACAAGTCAAGGGTGTTCGGGCATCACATACAGAACACACACACAGACACACACACACGGAAACAGTTGCACTGGAGAAGACTCTTCTCGACATTGCAAAATCTTTCTGAACTATTTTGAACTACTTTGAACTAAAGTTGCATACAAAAGTTTGTGACTGCTTTTTCAATTGCTCTTTGTGCTGCATTCTTAAACGTTTTACGGGCTGCACAGACGTGTGTCGCAGGCCAACTCTGTTTACCCCTTGCCCTGATCAATCACTTTAAAGTCCTTTTTTTTGCACCACTCTAATATGCCCCTTTAGCCAGTGGTGCTAGGGTATTCTGGGCAACGTCAGGCGAAGCTGTTGACAGTCGTTCGCCTGTCCGCAAATTAGGCGCGTGCGGCAAAGGGTTTGCAGCGCACCTCCAACCGGCTATTAGCCAGGCTTGCTGGAGTGTTTAAAACAACAATAACAACAACAACAACAACAACAACCGAAAATAAGGGCGCAACAACAATGTGCGCAAAGGAACAGCAAAAACTGAAATTGCACTTGGCACACAATTCGACAAAAGTTATTTCTGTTTTCGCGGAAATGCATTTCGAATTCGTGGGGCTGGCCGCGAGGCAAAGGGCAGCTGCACAGTGGCACGCAGTGGCCGCTGCCAAAATGGAGCCATTAAAAAATTAAATATTTATCTACAAGCGCGTCGGGGGAATTGTGAGCATTCGCAAAGCTTTTGCCCACAGTGGCGGAAGTGTTTTTGTTGTTGCTGCTGCTGTTTGTTTATTGTTGTGTGCTGCAGATACATTGTGTATCTCAATTTGTGAATAGTTAAGTAGCCGAACTTTGTATCTATGTATCTGTGAGGTGTGAAAACCTGCAACTCGAACTCGAATTCAAACTCGAGAGCTATTTTTATAGCATTTTTTTCATATTTTATTTTTCTGTTGATTTGTTTTGGGCTCATGTGATGCTTCCTCTGATTGATTGTTAGCTACAAACTGTCATCCCCCCCCCATGCTTCGCCCCGTTGCAGAAATGTGACCAGAAGTATTTTTCATTAAGCATACGCCACGTCGAACGCAAGTCATAAGGCGGCTGTTGTTGTTGTTGTTGTTGTTAGTTGGTTGAAGGTGTGAATTTTTCAGCAATTGGATTTTGTATCTTTATCTTGGCATTGTTTATGCGACGGCTGCCAACGTTTCGTTTCGTTTCGTTTCGTTTTTCTTGCGCCTCGCTTTTCGTTTCGTTTGCTTTGGCGTAAATTAACTTTGAACTTCAAAAAAAAAAAATGTATATAATATATAAAGGCAACAATAACAATAACAACAACAGCAACAACCCAACAATCAACTTCACCTTGTTCAAGGTCTAAGAGCAACGGCAGCAGCAAATGCCAACCGAAAAAGAAGAAAAAAATAAAAATAAAATAAAAGATTTGTTGTTATTTTGTGCTCAGCACTCATTTGCATAGGGAAATTGAATGTTGTGTCTGTTTATGCTTTTGGCTACAGCTTTAACTATATAGTTATATGTCTATTCACAAATGTAGCTCTCTTAGAGCTTCTTCAGGTTTCTTTTTGTTGTTGTTATTTTTCTCAATTTTTTTTTTTATTCAAAACAAGCCACGCCAAACAACAACAAAAAAAAGAAGCATATATTGTATCTGCATTAAAGACTTGGTAATAACCTGCATAACAGGTGGTCCCCCCGCTGTTGCAGATAGCTCTTAACGAGCTTGAATAACGGCTAAAGCAATTCACAATTGATTGTCAATTGATTGAATTGCACCGATAAGACTGAATATGCCATAGAAAATTTTATAACTTTCATTTGATTAAATAGCACTTAGGAGCGTAAAAGTGGCCAGCCCCAATTATTGTTTGATTGATTTAAGTGACCAGACTTAGTTATTTATTAATCAGATTAACATATGCCATAATCCAGTTAGGCGCCGTAAGAGTGACCAGACTTGCTTAACTTGTATTGCTAGGTGGTAATTAGACTGACCAAAGTAACAATATTATGATTTACGGAAAAAAGGAGAGTGACCATGCCAGAATAGTTCATGATTTCAAAGTGACCAGGTATAACATTTCCGCACATAAGAGTGACCATATTCAAGCTTTTAATGTTAATTCAAATAAGCTGGCTTCAATTACTGTTGCTCAATGCTAATTAGAGTAAACCTTTGTTTATGGGGGGCTATTTTGATTACCAAATAGTGTCATTGCCATTACATTAGCTTGTTGAAGAGCGACCATATTTGCATAATTACACATGCTATCAATATTGAAATCAGTTTCTTTCTAGCTTGTCAAAGTTGTTTTTTTACTTTACATTCATTCTGTGTTGAATTTGTTTTCCTTTTTTTTTCGTTTTTCTTTTTTGATCGTTGCGCGTTGGCGTCTGCTTCAGCTTTAACATGAACTTTAGCTGCACTTCCGCAGCGACGCTGACGCTGACGCCAACGCGACTGCACGAAATTCATATAGCAGTTGGTTAAGCGAGTATCTCGTATCTGCTTTAGTGTATCTTGCATGTTGTATCTTGTTGCTGGCTGGCTTATAGCATGGCTCATGCACGTGGGCTGCAGCTAAACATTTCGGTGGTTGTAGCTGGTGGTGCCATATGGCCACCTGGCAGGCGATCGGACAGCGCCCAATGACCTTCCCGTGTCCCTGTCCGTATCCCTGTCCGTGTCCGTGTCCGTGTCCAGGAAATGGCATTAGCTTACGCTCTCGCTCCTCCTGGCTGCTAATCATATTAATGCAGCAGTTTTACTGACCCACTGTGCATGTATGTGTGTGCGTGTGTGTGTGTAAGGGCGCGGCCCTAGGTTTGGCTTCCACGGTGTAAGAGGAAGAGCAACTGGCAACGGTTTCTGCTTCGTTTGTTTTCGCCTGTCTTTCGCCTTGTCGCCGGTGCCATCACTTTCGCCGCTGTCGCTGCACATTGTCTTTTATGGGTCACTTGCCCTATCTTCCCCCCTCTGTCTCCATCTCCCTCTCACACATTTTTCTCAGCTGTTGTTGCTGTCGCTGGTTTTTTGGGTCATGTCCATCAGCCCAACAGCTGGTAATATAATATGCCCAGGAAGTCCGGCGGGAATCCATTTTAATAGCGTTCATCGTTTGCCGCTTCCTTAGTAACACCCCCCCCCCCCCCCCCTCGCCCCCCCCCCCCCCNATGCAAGGCCCGCTCTTACTGGTTTTGACCAGTGTTTGTTAACAGCTTTTTGTTCTTATATATATTTTTTTTGTTTTTTTGGATTTTTGCTGTTGTGTTTGTTTTTAGATTCAGTGTCTTTTTTTTTGCACAATATGGGCTCATTAGCACAAGCGACGCCGCTGCTAGGAGAGAGCGAGGAGAGCGTGGGGGGCGATGGAGCGGCTACCGGGCTACCAAACTCCCCGCGCCGCCGCTCGTCGTTGCCAACTAATTAATTATGCCACTGCAGCAGCGTCACGGGGGTGTGTTATGTGCATGTGCGTGTGCGTGTGTGTGTGTGTGTGTCTGTGTGTGTGTGTGCGATAATGTATTTCAATGTATGCCTTTTATTGTTGTTGTGTTTTATTTTCGACTAAATTACAACAACAACAGACACGAAATTTGCATTGTATTTAGTTACACACGCACATGGTCATGAATACATGGCCAGCATAGTAGCACACAGCAGTATATACATATATATATATATATTTACATAGCATACAGTACATATCAATTCACACTCGTATCCAACAGATACACATACACAGCGGCTTAATGTGTGCCACGTAATTTGCACCTGAACTCTGCACTGCCAAAAAAATAAAATAAATAAATAAATAAACTTGAATTAAAAGAAGCACAGTTCTAAATTCAGCTAAATGCTTCAGTTTTATGTGCTATATAAATATATATAATACTCTCATTTATTTAAGGTTTTGTTTTATTGAACCCACTATTTCAAGCCAACAATTAATTTTTTTTACTGCTTGTAAGCAAATGTTATAAAATTTTATGTTAAATGCGTCAAATTTTTATGCTTTTTTTTTGGATTGGTACAATTTCAACTTCAGTTTGATGCATATGAATACCATCTATTTTAGACTTTTAGACAACAACAATTGTGCATAAATAATTTATTTTGATTTGTGAGGTGCATAAAATTAAAATATCTGAATATGACAGAATATTATTATAGTTATTGTCAATAGTTGGTATAAATATCAAAATTTATGATTATTGTCTTTTCTAAACAAAAATCGAAACTTGTTTGGACGCTATATAAATTTCTATAAAGCATGCCGCTAGTCTTAAGTCTCCAGTCTAGCAGTATCGATTGTTAGCTATATTTATATTCATACTATTTATATATATATATACATATATATATATCACAATATTTAGTAGCTCAAACATGACACATTTTGGGCGCTATCCCCACCTAAGAAAATAAACCCCTTGGCAGCCCAAAAGCCCATAACTAACACCAAGTCATGTGTGTGTGTGTGCGTGTGTGCTGTAAATGAATACATATGAGTACATAGGTAGAAGTAACTAAGTATTTGGAGTGTTTCGTTGTTTGAGTTGAGATATGCAAATTAGTTGTGGCCTTGACGTGGGCGTCAAACTTTTGGATTTATAACTTCGTTACACTTTGTTACTTTTACGTTGTTTTTGTTGTTGTAGTCAGTGGGTGTGTGTGTGTGTGTAGGAGCTAATATCTTATTCTCCGTCTGTGAGTGTGTGTGTGTTTTTTTTTGTTATGCCTGACTAAGAAAAATGCGGTAAAACTTTAGCTATTTGTCACATTCACGACGCAACTCTCGGGCCAAAGCCTCGCTGACGTCTTTGTCGCCTGGCACATTGACCGAATTGGCACAAAGGTGTGCTTGCCAAAGGGGTGTCTGTGTGTGTGTGTGTGTGTGTGTGCTGGAGGGGAAGGGCTGTTTGGCCAGCCAGAAGTGGGAGTGCATTTTACGGTGGTTCCTTTGGCGGCCATGCCCATTTGCAGATTTGTGTTTGACTTTCAAATGGCCCATTGATTGGGCCACAAGTCGTGTTCATTTCTCTAGCGGCAGCGGCCAAAAAATACAAAAAAAAAAAAAATGCTGTTTGGGCCCGCTCTCTTGGCCATTTGGCAAACATTCATAAATTATTCAAAACAAATAAAAATCCAGCGCTGAGCGTTTTGGCCTCTTTGGTTCATTGGCATTTCATTTGCCATATTCTACAAATGAAATGTGTGTGTTTGTGTGTGTGTGTTTAGATACTCTTTGTATCTGCAACTTCCCATTCACGCACACTGGCATGCCACTTGGCCATTCATTAGTTTGAAACTAGTTTCTCTTCAGCTAAGCACATATATATAAATATATATATTTTATTTACTGCTATATATATATATTATAAGTTTTTTCCTTCTTTTCTTTTCCACTCTTTTTCTTCTTCTTTATTTCGTTTGTCTTTCCGTATTGCTTTTTTCAATTTATTTATATAGTTAACATATATTTTTTTCATGCTAATTAACAAACGAAACTCATTTAAAACAATAAGCAATTTATTAAAAAATAAACTCAAATAAATTAAAATATCATAAAAATACACAACACACACACATATATATATATGTATATATATTTTTGGTATCGTAATTATGGCGAGCTTCTCATATGAATACCAATTGGCTGGGCTTCAAAGCAACCGAATAGTTGTCGACGCATTATGAAATTTTCGTAGTCGTCCATTAAAGGTTCAAACGTTTTGATATTCTCTTTGTATTTGGTTTGTATAGATTGCAACTGGCTGATACTAGACACATATAAATCATTTAATCTGTGCAGAAATTTTGCAAGTCAATTAAATAGTTTACATATAAATATACCATTTTATATTCAACTTAGGCTTATCATGAATGTATTGAATATCAACTCAATTTCTTGATAGCAACATAATTTTAGTTTTTGATATTGCATTTCTGAGTGGGGTTAGTTGGTAATAGCTAGGGATAGCACTATTCATTCGACTTTAGTTTTATGCAATTTTTTATTGTAATTAGTTTTTTTTATATATGTACATAGCCTGGATATCTCGGAGTTACGCTAGTTAGTGGCAATTAGTTTTAGTTAATTCGTTTTTTTTTTTTTTAATTTTTGTAAATTTGCCATGCAGCTCGTGTGTATTAAATGCGTGTTCGACTTATGTTTCGATTCATTTTACATATTTGCCGATTCTTTTACATATGCTACACCAGCACTCAATATTCATTTCCCCTCCAGCTACTCCCCTTTACCGTACGCACTCCGTATTCTGTTGTGTTGTTTTTGTTTTTATTATATTTATTTTTATTGCCTTTTGTCATTGTTCGCACTGTCAAGTGCTTTTCAGTTGCTTTTTACCACTTTTTTTTTATTATTATTATTTTGTGTGTGTGTGTGTGTGTTTTTTTTTATCATTTTCTGTGACACAACACATTGTTTTATATAGCTTTTTGCGTACCCTTTCCCCCGTTCTTTCTCGTTTATTATTTGTTAAATGTTTGCTTTGCATTTGCAAATTATTTTCTTTTGTTTGTCGTTTTTTATTTGACTATTTGCATTTGCTAGTCTGCTGCCCCGTCCCCCTAGACTGCCCCCTTGGCCATGTTGTCTATTTCCCCTCGGGCATTATAAAAAGATCGCTTTAGATCGCATCGTTCTGGATGTGTTCTGTGTGGGTGCTGTTGTTCTTGTTGTTGTTGTTGTTGTTGTTGCATTGTCAACATTCATTTGCAACTGAAAAGCGTCGACATTGAACAACGACAACGTTCAGTGATCATAGCGCAGTGCCACGCCTACAACGCCCCTCGCCACCCACCTGCTGCATCGATTACTGGGCGCATGTAGCCGTCGGTCAGTTTTCAATTACAGCGGTGCGAGTTAATCAATCAATCAATTATTGTAATAATGACGAGCTGATTTGTGCGATTTGTGTGCAACAAAGCGAGTGCCGACAAAAACGAAAACACCTTCCTGAAACCCCTTACCCCTTACCCCGTGCCCTACTTTTGGCCTTGCCGTATTATATCGAACGCCCACCCGAACGTATCTCAAAATATATATTCCAACCACCCAACGAGTCCAAAATTTATGTGCAAAGTGTGCCAAAAGATCTTCAAAATGTTCGTATTCATCTTTATTTCTCGCTTTTATCTCGCGTTTCGATTTATATATATTTTTTTTTTTTCCTATTTCTTATTTGATTTGCATTTTTTTTTTGTACTTTTTAGTTTTGTGTTATCTTTGCGCGGGTTGGAAAATGTAAAACACGCACTTAACAACAATTTATTGTTATACATTTACATATTTTGAATAGCATTTTATTCGACTGGATTTTGTCTTTTATTAAATAGGTTCCTGTTGGCAGGTGGCATAAAGTGCGAATTTATAGCACACATCTATCACTAGTGAAATATTTTAGTTTAGTTTATTTATGTTCTATTTGATTAGTATTATCCTAGTTGAGCAGACATGAATAAGAAGAACACGCCGTCGAAAACTGAGTTTGGTAGTTATCGATAATAATATCGGGTAATTGCTGATATTATTGACAGCTATTTTGATTAGTTACTGCTAGTAATTGTTTAAAAATAATTATACAAAGTTAATTTGATTTATTTAAGTTTATATTTGTTTGTTTAAAAATAGAAACAATTATCGATATCGATATTGTTGCTGTTTGCTTCATCAAACAGTTATCGAAAACATTATCGGTTAACAGTTAGCTCTTATCATATCAAATATAAGAGGACAACGGCCAATTACAAATTACAGACTTTGACCGCTCTGGTCCCACTTTTGCCCTTAAAGCTTTTATCGATTAATACCTGTTGTCGGTAAATTATTAATAATAAAAGAACATAGATTGTGGCCCTGGCACAAACCGTTTTCCTTTATATTTCTTCTTCAGTTTTGCCCTCCGGTTATGCCAAATGTAAACTTAAAGTGTTATCGATAACTTCATTGATATAACATGACTATTTGCTTGATAAAAGCTCGACTCATTCATAAATTCAACGCAATTATTTGCTAGTTTTTTTTTACGAAGTCAGCGCCACTTCTAGTATCTTGCAGTGAGTTTCATCAATAGATCGATTACTCAGTTGGTGTTTCTTTTTTTTTCTGGAAAATATTCATGTCACTGCATTAGTCAAACTGTACAGGGAAATGTAAACTTGGAAGACAAGACCAAATAAATGCATCAGATCGGCAAATATTTATCAATTACTCACAAAAAAAAAAAAGAAAAAAACTGAGTCACGGTCAAATAGGTTCTTCTCGGCTTTTGGTCACATGCTTTCCTATGGGGTCTCTCTCTCTCTCTGTGTATGCGTTCGTGTGTGCGTGTGTGTGTGTGTGTTTGTGTCCGTCCGACTGTGTGTCTGTGTCTGGTGAGGCATTGAGGCGCCGTTTGCATGCCAAGCACAAGCAACAGCAAAAGCCAAATACAAACAAGCGTCCAATACGATAATTGGTGTTCATTATCAATGGGCAAATACAGCTCAATCCCAAAACCCTTTAAGTGATCAGACCTGGCTGTGGTTGGAAGGGGGTGGCACATGTCGTCGACATACAGCGGAAATCCAAAACGGGCCAGACACAAACTTAGCCACGGCTTTTGGACATGAACTTCCCGTCGGACGAGCCAGACGAGCCTACAGTCTCTATACTTTGTTTTTATATACCCTGCAAACGGTATAATTTGGTATACAGATTTATTTTTTGTCATATGCAGTTTATACAAATGTTTTTTTTTTTTCGTTATATAAATAATTGCTCTTTTTATATATTTTGTATCTCATTGTATTTTATATAAACTTTTGTATATTATACAGGGTATCTTTTAATAATATACACTTGTCTTGTAACATACACTTATTTTTTATAGCCACGATCGTCGTCTACCCGACTACAAGTTGTTGTTACTTATATGCCGTGTACTTAACTTGTCTTTTTTAGTAGTTTTTTTTTTTTGCTTGGAATTTTTTTGTAATGTCTTTTTAATGGGCGCTGTACTTTGGCCAGGCAATCAATACACGCCGACACACATTAAAATACGTATACATATGTATATATATAC
>SCDT01001714.1:0-17066 GCA_004143765.1 Drosophila melanica
CACACACACACACACACACACACACACACACACACACACACACACACACACACACACACACACACAGACACCGATAACTAAACGCTGGGGCGGCATAATAACTAAAATATTTTGGCGTCAACAGGACACGCCCCTCTTGCTAGCCAACAGACATGGTCGACTAGTGTTAGCAGTTTCTGGCTTATCGGAGCAGTGTCAACATGACCAAAAAATAAAAGAGAAAAACCAAAAAAAAAATAGAAAAAAAAAATAATAATAATAAAGCCTGGGTCCAAAAACAGTTCCCGAAAATTGCAAACAAGGCAAATAAATAATTTTAGCATTTTTATGCCAAGTCAGCAACACACATACACACACACACACACACACAGTCAGATACACATTCTAACACTCCAACACACACACACATACAACACTTGGGTCTTTTGGGCTACCCTTCGCCTTGACACTTACGTTGATCGCAGTAGGGTCCTTTCCAGCCGCGCTCGCAGTGGCACTCGCCCTCGATGCAGCGTCCGTGGCTGGAGCAATTGGGCACCTCGCACTCCCCAACCGGAATGTCGCATTCGGCACCCTTCCAGCCGTCCTCGCAGTGGCAGACGCCGCCGCCGTAGTGGCCATGCGCCGAGCAGAGCACCGGACAAACGCCTGCAAAGAGTCAAGTTGAACGGGCAATTATAGCTAGCGTGTGTGTGAGAGAGAGAGCGAGACAGGGACAGAGAGAGAGAGAGAGAGACAGTGGAAGCGAGATATGCGAAAAAAAAGATGGAAAAAAATGAACAGAAAAACGAAAATTGGTATTGAAAAGTGTCAGACAAAGGCAAAGAGAAGCAGAGCTACGGTACAAATAAATAATAAAAATACTTGTGGCCACAGTGGAACCAAATCAATAGAAAATGTGCAAAGAATTCAATTAAAAGAAATTAAACGAAACGCTCAAGAGCAAACACTTAAAAAGGAATTATAACTAATAAAATATGACAAAAGATTGTTTTCGATTTATCGATTAACTTTCAGAAAACTATCATATATGTTGCAAATATATATAAATGTATAGTACAATAAATTTATGAAATTGCACAAAATTTTCTACAAGCAATGATTAATTGTTATCGATAACAGAAAATTGGTGTTATGGCTAAGCTTATGCTTATGCATAAAACTAAAGATAACTGTAAACTTTGTTAGAAGCTAATAAATAGAAAATGTTATCGATAACATTATGAATACTCTTTGCCATAAATTGAAAATCTTATCGATAAGGCAACAATCGATAAGGCATGGCTAATTAATTATATTAAATGAACACATTCAAAAACTTGAAATACTTTTAAATGGTTTTCGCTCCACTGTGCCAACTCGAGTAGCTGACTGAGGGTCGCATTGCAAGCGCTGCGAGTGGATTTAGATTTGGTATTTGGAACCCTCCGACTGGGGTGCCAAGGCAAACAAAAGCAGGTGATGTTGACAGCTCAACTTTGGCACAAGTTTTTAATTTAAATTGCAGGCAAAGAGGAGTGCTGGGTGGGGTTGGGTTGGGTTGGGTTGGGTTTTGGTCAGAGATGAGGTGTTACTTACTCTTGGAACAATCAACGCCCTGGTAGCCATCGATGCAGTCACATTTGCCCAGATAGCAGCTGCCACGTCCCGAGCAATCGTTGGGGCAGGTGGTGCTGACGCCCTCCGCCTCCTCGGCGAGTAGGGAAACGGAATGGGCGACAAGCTCATCGTTATAAACGGATATAAACCAGAGGCCAGTATCGAGATATTGCAAAAGGGAAACGTTCACGGTCATCGCATCCATATCAAGGGCCGGCAAACCACCAGCACCACCGCCGGTATCCGCCGCTGACCGCTTATGCAAAGAATGGGCAGAAAGCTGGCTGGCCGTGGTTGTAGTGGCATGTGGCATCTGTTGCTTAACGTTGTCCGGGGGCGTATCCAGATCGAAATATTCCACAGAGTCGAGATTGGCAGGGGACTCATCGCTGTTGCTGTTGCTGTCCTGATCCTGTTCCTCTTCCAGATCCTCTTCGTAACTATTGCTGCGACGGCGACGCAGTTGCAAATGTTGATGCTGTTGTTGCTCCTCTTCGTAGACACCAATCAGGCCCTGATCCTTGTTCGTTTGGGTTGCGTTGCCGGCGCCGCGACGATGTCGCAAATGGCTATCGAGTCGTCCGCCCTTGATGAACTCCACAAAATCGTGCTGCGTCACCGACGGGGCCACATTGCGTCGGGAATAGACCGCAAAGTGAGCGCCCCAGGGCAGAGTGAAATTGAAGCGTATGAAGGCCGGATGCTTGTTGCGGAACTCGAGCGTCCAGAACTGATAGGCCGGTATGTTGGCGTGGTACAGCTCATTGAACTCCTTCAGCTCGACAACCTGCGGCCACTGGCCGCCGCTCAGGCCGATGCCCTGCTGCTGCTGCAGCGACGGATGATGGTGGCCGGCCTGCTGCAGCAGTAAATTGTGCTGCTGCTGGTGACCAATGCCGCCGGGAGCGCCGCCATAGGTCAGTTGATCCTGCAGCTGGGTGTTGGTGGCGTCCAGCGGCGTCAGCGGCTGATTGATCGCGTGCGGCTGCTGCTGCTGCAGCAACAACTGCTGCTGAATGCCGGTGGCGCCGCCCGACGATGCTGCGCCGCCGGCGCCGGGGCCATTGCTGCCATGATCCGAGGTGCTGGTCTGTATCGATTCCTCCGTGGGATACGCGGTGGCGCCGCCCGGTTGCGCTTTGTTGTCGCCGCCTTTGCCAGCGCCGCCGCGCAGATCGTGCGGTTGCGATTTGACGTCTTGGACTAGGATGCAATTGGAGCTGTCCAGGTTCGGTTTCATCGAACTGACTGCTGCGAAAACAGTGAGAGGCGAAAACAGAGAGGGAGAGAGAGAAAGAAAGAAAAAAAGAGAGAGTGTGAGTAAGATATTCGGTTAGTCCTTTGTGGTTTTTGGCTGCGATTTGCAAGCTGGGACGCAAATGTGCGACCCGGCCCCATAAATCGCATGACTGCTAAATTCAACGCCATAAATCTGATGCTCCTTTGGGCGAGCAGCAGCGCCAGCGGCAGCAGCAGCACCACTGGCAATAATGTTTAGCTGTGGTGCTGTCCTTGTGGCTCACTGAATCCACCAGCTGCTGTGTGCTGCAGGCGTTTCAACATTTTCCCCTTTTTTTCACACACATAAATTTTTGGCATCATATTTTAACGCCATATTAATATGCACTCGCCCATAAATCAATTGTCTGTCCCTGCTGCTCCCACTCACACACAAATGCCATCTATCTCTTTTGCACACATGCAGCTGAGCAGACACAAAATACGCGTTGTTAACACGTTTGCATTTTGCTTGCCATCGATGGACGACGGCAATCGTTTATCGATAACATACGAAATTTATGTTCAATTTTATTGGCAAGTACTTTGACACGCGCTTATCTGGGCCATGTGGCGACTATGAGGCTATTGAAATTCTTAAAAACACCGCAATCGCAGATGCTTCAATCATGATTCAGCGTGAGGTATCTTGCATCGTTCCACTTGATAAAGTTCTCTACAACATAGAATACAAAAAAACTGATTTTCCACACATGCAATTAAATAGCAAATGTATTCTGTTGTCAATCGTCATCAATCATATAAAATCATCTAAGCAAACTTTTCAAAAAATTGTATATGTGCAATTTGTAGTCAACAATCAAAATCAATCTGGTTAACATTCATTAATCGAATCAAACATGTAAATGTTCAGCTCTGTTTTCAATCAGTTAACAGTTCAATCAGTCAATCAATTATAAGCCAATCAATCAAAACAAACACTCAAAAAAATCATTCATTTACTGTTTAAGGCTCAGAACAATGCAATTAGACACAGCGACTTTCGGGTCGCATTGAAATTATGTTAATGGCCCCAAAATGTGAGCTGTGCTGGGAGGCAGGAGGCATCAGGAATAGAAAACAGAAAAGCGCACAAAAGAATGGGAAATGGGGAATGTGGAATGGGGAATGGTAATGGCGCCGTAGACAAAATACAATCGACTCCCACTGTCAGCTGCTTGACAGCGACCAACATGTAAACTAATGCGACCTAATGATGTCGATGTCGATGTCGAGTCGATGCCGTTGTCTGTGCCTATGGCCGATGTCTTGGCAATGAGCGCAGATACAAACAAAGCTGCAGACAAAGGACTTCCACACAGCAGAGCACTCACATACGTACGCAATTACTCATATGAGGCAGGACAAATTAACGTCAACGAACGTGTTTCAATTTGGCTGTTGAGCTTTTAATTTAAGCGAACGCTCACACACACACAGCCACACACACACACACACACACACACTTACATATATGTGTACTATAAATATTTATGGAAAACCAACACTGAGAAAAAGATATGCTAGACAACAGCATTTTAATCAAGAAAGTTGTTTGATTGAATGATTGACAACAAAATAAAGAAAAATTTAAGTAGATTTCATTATAATGTCTCCTTTTTAAATCTGATAATACAGATCTACTTCAGTTCTCAATCATATTTTTGAACATTTTTGATCAATCATGATGTAATATATACTATATATATACCAAAGTACTTGATTTAAGTTCGAAATATTTTATTCTGTTCGCCATAATGAACAGGGAATACAAAACAGCAAGAAACACACACACACACACACAGAGGGCTTATGTGTGTGTGATATCATTAATAAATAAATAGTAAGTGAGAGAGAGAAAGGGGAGAATACGTGGCAGTCTGTAGTTATATTAAGTTAACAAGCTTTTCATTTAAGTGGCTCGCAGCTGGTCAACCAACTGGAACGGGAACTGTGAACGGGAACGGAAACGGGAACGGGAACGGGAACGGTGAGCTGGAACTGGAGCCAGCCAAAGGACACAAAACCAGAGACAAACAAACGACAGAGGGGCGAACGCACTTAAGTAGTTAAATGGGCCAAGGGAGGCTGTGTGGGGGAAGTCTTGGCGCAGTTTTTCCGCGGCTTTCTTTGTTGCCACACAAGTTGTTGCCAAGGGGCTGACGGACGAGGGTGTGGAGTGTGGGGTGTGCGACACAGCACCAATTAAATTTGATTACAATTTGTGGCAAAGCCGAAGCCATAGAAAGCACATCACATACGCCACACCGCGTCCACCCTGTAACGAAATAAGCAACCCTATCAACCAGTGCCGCCAAAGGATATTTGCTTAGCGAGTGGCCCCAGGATATGGGTATGGATACGGGCATGGAAAAAGTCGATAAATTGGTGTGTGTGTGTGCGTATGTGGGCAGCACAGAATTGACAACGACTCAATTTGCCAGAACACAGGACATTGGCATACTAAATACTGAGCACAGGACACTCCTTTCAAAACGTCGCGTCGTTATTTATATTTAGCCATCAGTTGAAAAAGCGTCGAAAAAATTACATTTTCTAAGGGTGTGTGAATTCGATTAGTTAATTTTCGAATACACTGTTTACACTGAACAGAAAGGGAATATTGGACAGTTCTCATTTATATGAATGTCTGATAAAGAAATCTATATTTCTTACAGTTGTCGAATCTGCAAATTTGATAGACAGTTTAATGAAAATACAAATTTTCTTGGCACGCATTGAAAAGTATTTCTTCCACCCAACCAACAATTTAAAACAACTGCGAACAGAGTATTGCGCAGTTGAGTGCAGCCAGATACATTTCTTTTTTTTTTTTTTTTGGCCACACGCAATAAGCGGAACCGGAAATGCGAGCAGTTAAGATCAACTAATTGAATCTACGTGCCCCAATGCCAGCAAGTGGCTCTTTAAGCTAATGAGAGACAGAGTGCGAAAAAAGAAACAGAGCACAAGAAAGAGAGGGAGCTAGAGAGAGATAGAGAACGAGGTGGGGGGCTGGTGGGTAGAGTGCACGGGGTCGGCGCCAATAAAGGGTTGCAAAACTTGGCCATGTCCGAGGACAAAGTTACAAAAATTTATGAAGCATTTTCTTAATTGCACTTCCTTGAAGAAAAATAATTTATTTAAACGACAAGCGCACACCTTTTCCTCCAGCTACACGTAACGGCGCCAGCTGGACACCGTTAGAGAGCGCTGGGATAGGGGGGCAAGGGGCAGTGAACGAACTTGTTGGGGTAGAGGTCACGCTCTGTTAGGAGTGTTGTAATAGTTGCTCCTGCTGCCTGTCAGTGGCAAATGTCGTGTTGCGTCATTTTAATTGAAATTTTCAAGAAAATTTTCTATTATTTTTTTTATTTTATTTTTCTCTTGGCAATTGGCGCAAGTTTTAATGGTCGAAACGGTTTGGCCAAACGACATGCACTTCATGTACGATAATACCCTAACTAAATGTTTTCGTTTTTTTTTTTTTTTTAACAAAGTCGCTTAAGAAATTCGTTATTGAGTAAAGTGTACCTGAAACCCTTTCGAATTAAGTTTTAACTTGTCCTTAAATTGTACTTTTTAAAAAATAAAACAAAATAATCTAATCTTTTCAGACAAATCAATAGTTACTTGAACAAAAAATTGAAACAAAAAAACTTTGTTGAAATTCCACTCTAAAATAAATGAACCAAAATTGAACAATTTATCTTTTGACTCGAGTTTGCGCCATTTGCATTTTCTTATAGAATTTTTCATTTTGCTTTCTAGCTTTGAAAGTTGATGTGAAATTTATTAGGCATTTCAATTAGACATGGTCAAGTGAAGTGAGACGAAATGTTGATGTGTTTTACTCTTATTATTTTATTTGTGCAATTCTCGTTACTCGTTGCTTCTGACTCGGTATTTCGTGCTTGACTAATTGACGCACTTTGTTGCGGTTAGGCGAAGGAAATGTCAATCGATTTGATTGGCCGCCGAGGAAGGTGTCCAAGGCCTGAAAGAAACCACACAAAGACAAAAAAGACACAAAAAATAAAAACAAAACAAAATGCACAAATCAAATCGAGTGACTAATTGACTACAGTGAAGCCTCTCAAGCAAATTATTGCACAAAAAGCGGTACTTGTGGATTGGGGAACGTGCGATAGCTGCAATTGCAGCCAAGTGCAGCTTTAAAAAAAAAAAAATAGAAAGAAATGCAATCAGATTCAAATTTGGTCAAAGCTGCCAGCACTGAAGCGTTGCCAGATCGTTGTTGTCAAACCAAGTTAACAATTTGCAGGGCAGCCGCAGCAAAGCTTAACGCTTAAACTGAATGCCAAACTGAATGCACTCAAGTATTCAGTAAGAAATTAAATTTTTTCCTTTTACGGTTACGAGCAACCGCAGCTGAAAAAGTGTAAAATGAAAATATCAAATTGAGTAAGCAGGCGGCGAGGGGGAATGTGGTGGAGCAGTAAATGTGCACAATTTGTGTGGACATCGAATGAGTTTCCGATAGTTTATCCGCTTAAAAATCGATTAACCTACTTCCGATAACTACTGCATTGCGCATCCGCATCCGCATCCGCATCCTGACCAGCCCATCCCCCTCCTACAGACTGCCAGTCAAACATGTTAAATGTCCTGATTGCCGCTTGTTCCTGGCGCTGCTGTCAGAGCATATCATTGTTGTTGTTGTTGTTGTTGTTGTTGTTGTTGTTGTTGTTGCAGCTGTTGCAGCTGCACTTATCGCATGCTGTTGCATTGTTGTTGTTATGATAGAAAGTGGCGCATCAGTGGTAATTCGAGCTCTGCCCTGCTCAAACACTGTGTGCAAACATTAACAACAACAACAGCAACAACAAAAACAACTACTTTATGAGCAGATGCACTAGTTGTTGTTATTGTTGTGGTCGCTCCAAATGTCACGTTGTTGTCCTGTTGACACTGCGGTCGATTATCATATAGATATGACAGATATATCGCATATATTGGCCAGCAAATTATGGCAGTCATTTACACACAGACACACACACACACACACATACAAACACTAATAATGGAAGCGAGAAGCATGTTTGTAAGGGGAACGGCCAACAAATTTTGTTAAATTTCCTGTCAAATGGCAAACTCTGAAAATCAACGATAAATTTTCGCTAACTATATATATATACATATGTAAACAGTCCTTTCGCTTTTAGAGCTCTTTCTAAAATACAGAAATAAAAATAAAGCACAGCTGCCATTGGCAAATAAGAGCACTGGTCCAGCCTTAAAGCCAGATAAGACTCAATTTTTGCAGGCAGACGAAAACTGACAATAATTTTGACATGCAAAGCTCTCGGATCCATAGCTCCCTTGATTGATTTTGCATTTAAAATATATGCATTATTGAGAGTAAAATTTTGTGGAATTTTCCGGTACAAAAATCAGCAATATTTATTTATTTTTTAAACGATTGTAATTGTTACAATTAGTAAAAAATAGCAACATTTCAACGGATTAAAACAGATGAAATCCATTACCGATATTTTTTTTCCGATTTGTAGCAGTGACACTTTTAGCACTTGACACTAATGCAGTTGTACTATACGAATATTTCTACCAAATTAGCTTAAAAAGTGCCAACAAAAAAAAAAGCAAGAGTGAATGAATGGATAGACAGACAGACATTCCCTTTGGACACAAATAAGTACTTATAAAAAGAAAATACACAAAAAAAACTTGTGAAATGTTAAAAATTTGCATTCAAAGCTGACGCTCAAGTGTTGACAACTCTTTTGACACGTTGCAGCTGTGTGTGTGCGGGTGTGTGGGTCTGTCTGTATGTATTTTGTCTATTCTCCTTTTTCGTTTATCCTTATTTACTTCAGTTTTTTCATTAGAAAACGCTTTGCAGCATTTGCAACTCTTTAAGAGTGTACCCCAAAAAGTAGGCAACACTTTTTAGCTGCTGCCCAATGGGTGTGTGTATATATATATATATGTTTGTATGTGTTTTAGCTATCCTGCAACACGCTTACCCTGCTCGTACATTAACACACACTTGCCCCGGTTCAGTTGCAACTGTTTGCCCTCAAAAGTAGGCAACACTTTTTGAGGCACATTGCCTCAAGCGCTGCCCACATAAGTAGGCAACACTTTTGCGTTCCTGCCATCGAATTTGTGACTTGCTTTGGTAAGTGGGTGTGTTGCGGGGCGGTTGACTGCCGTGAAAGCAGCAAATTGCAAATTAAATTAAAGGCATGGCCGTGGCCCCGTACCCTCCTTCCCGCCACACACACACCCGCACACACACACACACATGATGCAAACAAACAAAGCGAAACCCCCGCCTCAGCGCACATGTTTGCGCTTGTTAATTAACTGACAATGGTGTGTGTGTGTTTGTGTGTGTGTGTATTGCGTATCTGTTTGTGTATTTTTAAATGTCTGGTAACACACACACACACACACACGCACACAGGAGACAGTCAGCTGCCGTACAGATGGCTCGCCCGCAAGTGTTTGCTAATTTTATTAAACCCTCTTGCGCTTAATTAATAGAAAATGATTGCGCAAACAGACGTCGAATACCCACACACACACACACACACACAAATACACACAGTGAAGCTACAGCAGCTGCGAAAATATTAGCCACTATTAAAAGCTAAATCGCAATCGAGCTGTTTTCATCACCTGCTGCTGCTGCTGCTGCTGTGTTAACCCCGTAGCTTTTAAACTATTCAACCATAAAACGACCCACACACACACATACACACACTAACACACAGGCACACAAAGATTTTAGCCAAGCGTAAATTCATTTACCGCAGCCGACACACAACAGAAAAAGCTTTTTACACAAATGAGTTTATGGATAGTCCCAGCCGAAATCTGCAGAGTTCCTACACCCGCACCCTAATTTTAAGCTTACACACACACACACACACATACACAATCGCAGGCACGCTGCGCGAGGGTAGCCACAAAAATTAATGCATTATTTTTAAAAGATAAATTTCAGGTTTCGAACGCCCGCCCGCCCGTTTCAACCGCTGCCTGCCTTCCACATTGACTGGCAAACAATTAAATCAGTGAAATCCACACGCAGCTTTTGGCACATCCCCGAAAAGGCCCCCACCCACAGCCCCGCAGCCCCACATGAGATGCCGCCTGCTGGCGTCTATCCACAAAATGTTCACAACTTTTCAACTTAAATTCATTTTGTGCGCCAAAGCGCTAAAGTAAAGTGCCAGCCCATAAGATGGGGGAACGGAGAGGGGCCTTAGGGGGGGCTGGGCAGTGTAGAGGGGCTGGGGTTGTTTCTGAGCCAGCCAGCCAAGTGGCATCACACATTTTTCTCGTGGTTTGTTGTAAATTTGTTTTCGTTCACTTGCAACGTTGTGACACCGCAACAACAACAACAACAACCAGAGCAACTCACGGTTTGGTGAGTGGATGGGTGTCGTTGGGGAGGGTATGTGGCAAAGCTACGGAAAAGCAGCCAGGAAGCCGCAACTTTTGGATGTTGTTGCTGTTGCTGTTGTTGTTGTTGTGTTTGTTGTAAATCAGTGCCTGTGACTCTCGAGGCAGCAGCTGCTCCTGCTCCTGCTGCTGTTGTTGTTGTTGTTGTTGCTGCTGCTGCTAAAAGCGTAGATAATAAATTAAGCGCAGCACGCTTCAAGCCAAATAGCTGCGCTTTAGCCTCAGCTAACCCCGCTCACAAAATGAGTAAGCAGCTTTGCGTTTGGCAGCTGTGCGGCCAGCGAGGGACTGTGCGTGGGAGGGGGAGGAGGAGGCTTGGTTGGAATTTTTAAAGCCATGGCTCACAGAACCATCGATGGTCACCAGCAAAAATTCACTGGCTGCAAAAATGTTGTCAACGAAATTGAAACGTTTAGCAAAACTTTTTGAAACTATTTTATTTCTATAAACTCGTGAAGTTTATTTGAGATGAACATCGATTTTTTGCATCGGATTGGAAAAAAGTGTTGATAAACATCGATATAATCGATTATTTTTTTTTTAAATAAGACAAACGAATTCTGAAGCGCTTTCTCGGTATTTTTGAACTTTTAAAAAGCAACCTCTGCTTTATTATACATGATTTTGGAGTCTAAGCTAATTTGATATTAAATTTTTTTATTTAATTAAAAGCTACTGATAATGGTATCATACAACCTATTATTTCTAATCGAAGAAAAACACTAAAACCCTTTTTTTTTAAATGCTGTACACAAATTTACATATATATGTTGATTAAGGGTTCAAAGACTAAAAGCTAAAAATATAAGCAGCAGAATATCTAAAAACTTTAGATCAACAAATTTACAATTTCATATTCCGTTTTAGCTGCCAAATGATTCAAAGTAACATTAAACTGAATATCAATTGGTTTTCAAATCTGCTTGTATAAATAAAAGTCATTCCTTTTTGGTGCCACGCCCACTTGTCAGATGGCAGCTCATTTCGCAGTTGGACAAACAGAAAGGCAAACAGACAGACGGAATTGAAGAAATATTTGTGACGCACACAACAATTTTTGGGCGCATAAATTAAATGCGTGTGCGGCAAGAAATTTATCAAGCGAGTTGGCAGCGCTGCGCTGCCAGCGAAACCCCTTCAAAGTGTCCAAAAGACAACAACAACAACAACAAAAAGGAAGGCACGCAACAAAACAACAACCAAAAAAAAAAAAAGAACAAATAAAAAAACCGACAAGCTAAAAGTTGCGCCAATGTTTCACTAGATAAAACGCCAAGGCACAAAGGCAACGTGGGTGGGGGGAGCGATGGGGAAGGTTAGTTGAGGTAGGGTAGCAGCACGTCAACCCTTTTGTTTCAAATTAAAATTTACATATTTTAATGTGCAAAGTTTTGCGAAGCGATTCTTCCACGGCAGCTGCCCAACAACAACAGCAGCAACAACAACAACAACAACAGTGCTGCAACGAGAAAAAAAAGAGAGATACCGTTGGGCGTGACAGAGAGAGGGAGAGAGATAGACGGAGAGAGAGCGCACAAAAGTTGCTCCCAGTAGCCAAAAGGTTGGCAGTAAAAAATCAAATTGACCTGTAAATATAATTTAAAAGGTGGCAGCAAAAACAGCAACAACAACAACAACAACAGCAGTACGAAACGTGTTTAATTATCAAGTTGTAAACAACAACACCAACAACAACAATGCCAATGACAGCAACAGCATCAACAACAACAACAACATAAGAGAGAAAAACCAGAGGAAAACGCGTTTCCAGCTGCCGCATTCAATTTGGTTGAGGCAACATTTTGTGAGCTGTCGCCATTTTTGTTTGCTTTGAGTGTGCGTGTGTGTGTGTCGAGGTGTGTGTTGCATGCCTCAAGGCGCTGGCGTTTCAAAATTTTGTTAATTCGCCATTGTCAGCTAATGAGCGAGAGCTTTGAGTGAAAGAGAAAGAAAACGTAAAATAGTTTTGGACTGGGGCAACCAATGCGAACCCATGCCCCGTGGGGGTAGGGAGGGAGGGAGGGTGGTACAAATTATGCTGCTTTACTTAGATTACGAAAAAGTTAGTGTAAGCACAATTGCGAGAAATTACTGAAAAAGATAAACAAAGTGGAGCACAAAATCTATTTAAAATCGAGCCTGGTTAGGGGCGAGTATTAAACTTAAATAATGTTAAATTAAATAATATGAAATCTTCTTACTCAAATCAACTTTTAGCTTGAATTGGGAATTAGACTTAAATTGAAAATTTGTTTGACACGAAAATTCCGCTAGATTTCAGGAATTTGGTATTATTATTTCAATTTGAATTTAATTTCAGTTGTACATTCAAATAAATTCCAATTATTGATTAATTGTATGTGTGACACATGTGAACTTCTATTGAATTACATAAGAAAGAAAATGTTCACTTTACAATCATAAATATAATATATATCACACATTCGAATGATTTCCATTGGCTTCGCATGGTAACCGACATCATTTGAATGTTATTTCAAGCAAACTTGAATTGTTTCCACATTTCTATAAATAAGCTTAGGGAGTTGGGGGCGCGTTGTGGTGGGCGTGTCAGCTGTGGTGGTTTCTAATTGCTTGTCAATTGTGCAGATGGCGACCAACAGCTGCCACATGCAACTATTCACATAATCAGCAGTTGACGGAGAGGGGGTAGAAGAGAGAGTAATTTAGATTGGGGGCCGAGGTGCGGTATATTATTGTGTTTGCATACGCGCCAGGCGCAAAGTTTCTTGGCTTCACGCTAGTGTGTGTGTGTGTTTGTGTATGTGAGTGTGTGTGGGTGTAAAGTAACACCATTTAACGCTAATGTAAAGCAAACACTTTGATGTATTTGCCTTGTTCTGCATATATGTGTGTGTGTGCAAAGAATGTATATAACGAGAGTATGTGTGTGTGTGTGTGTGTGTGTGTGTGTAACGTCCTATTTGCACTCGTATGTGTATTTTTCATCAGCAGTGTTTGGCGTTATGACAACGCTGCGTTGTCCACACTCGCACACATACACACACATTCCACACACACACACACATTGGCCATCATCTCCGGCATTAAGGACATGTCCCCGCGCCCCGTTCTGTCCACTGCTTACCTGCAAAGTATGCCAACATGGCGGTTAGGACGACGGATATGAATATTAAGGCGATGCTCAAGCATTTCCAGGAACATCGGTGCTGACAGCGTTTATCTATGTGAAACCTGTAAAAGAAACAAAGCAAAACAGAGATAGCATCAGTAAAACACACAATAAGACACTGATGGAGTGGGGTGGGGTGCAAAAGGGGAGGAGGGTAAGCAAACTGTGCAATGCATTTGTAATTAACAACTGGCAAACAGCAACAGACACCAAATAAAGGGAAACACGGCGATGCGACAAAGCGGCGCACAGGAAGTGGAATTGTGATTATAAAATGCCAGAATGCGAGAATGGGGTCGACTAGAGATGGCTGCGAGCGCGTCGCCAGAGTGACCAGAGTAAATGATATTAAACACATTAACCGCGATTGCCACAGCTAAGCTAGATGAAGCAATAAACGAAACACTATTTAATTTCAATTATACTCTATACTCACATTTACTTAAAAGCTTTTATTAAATTAGCTGGCCTAAAGTACTCGCTATTTCCAATTAATCGTCAATGTTGCGAATCAAAAAACTCGCTATTTCTAAGCACTCGTCTGGCCAAATCACTCGCTACTCTTATATATTTACAACTTTTAAGCATTCGTACATTTTTAAATTCTTCACTACTTTATAGTATTCGCATAACTGAAATACATGTTTGGCAACTTCAATACTTCATGTAACTAGCTGAGCCAAATCACTCGTTACTTTTAAGCACTCGCTGGTCTAATAATCTTGCTTGCCTTAAACACTCACTGTTCTAGTTGACTTTCTTTTTACTATATAGATGTTATTCATGTCTTCAATACACTTGTTAGCCCCATTCAATCGTTACTTTAAAACTCTTAGTATTTTAATTTAATAACTGTTTCCTATGGCTTTTCTTTTACTAGTTGTAGACAGCAGATACTTTAATATCGCTCATCTCTAAGGTATACCCTGCATTAAATATGCAGAGCAAACGCATGATGCTGTGTGGAGCAAGTGAAAAAGTTGGTTTAGTCGTTTGACATGGCACAAGGACCACAAAAACCAACGAAAGACACACAGCACACACGGAACACACACACACACTCATACACACACTGGCACCAATGGGTTTGTCAACTGTCAACTTTTTTAATAAAGCAACACAAAATGATGCACAAGTTGCAGTCAACGCTGCCTCTAGTTAATTGCATAAAAGTTGTTGAAAAGATTCTGTTTGCGTAGACTGAAACAGGACTAAAACAACACAGGACTGGGCGGATTTTATGGCAGCTATAAAGAAGTCAATTAGCAAACCTAATGAGGCTCCTTGTACTAGAACAATCGAAAATTGTAAAACAGCACTTGAAATGTTCGAAATGTTTAAATCTTTGGCCTCAACTTTTATAACGGACATTGTGATCATATTCTGTGGCAATCAAAGAAGATATAAAACAAAAAGGAGCAAGAAGCGAGTCAGTAAGGAAAAATATTTTAAGGCGCAAAGAGCAAAGCAAAAAATGTAAAAGATTAAAAGTAACGAAATAAAGAGCAATAAGGAAGCATTTTAAAGGTAATGAAAATTAAAGCAACTAGAAACTGTCTGTTCCTGGAAGAAGCGCAGAGATAAGCTCCCAAATGCTAGAATAAAAGCGTGAATAAGCGCCTAAAATGAAAGTGAAGATTGTGCGGGAGAAGCCAAACGATAAGTTCGCACTCAGAACGGAAAGAGCGCTGATTGGCAAGTGGTGAGGTCAGAGAGCTAATTTACTTAAAGCCACAAACGGGTGCACTCAATGGAGTGTGAAGCGTTTGAATGTATTCATTTGGCAAGCAGGACGCGTTGTTGACCCACCGTTTGACCCACTGTCGATTAATGGTTGCTTACCTGGATGGCGAATATGGCGAATAATGTGGTGCATGCGCTGAGTGCGAATTACGCAACGGGAATCCAGGCATAACCAATGGCTGTGAGCCGCTTATCTGGCAATGCGGACCGGCAACGCCACTGCCCGGCGGACCGACAGACACTTGCGGGCCGCCCACCTGACCGCCAACGCCCACGCCCCCGGGCATCGTACCAGCGCCCATTGGCATTCCAACGCCGACGCCGACGCCGCCGCGATCGATGCCGCCATGGCCGATTGTGTTGCTGCCAGTTGACATACTTTGTGGCATCTGTTGTGGGTGGCCGCCCAGCCTGCAAAAAAGAAAGAGAGGAACTGTGAGTAAATGTGTACAGGAGAGAAAGAGATGGAGAGATGGCGCTGCTTGTAATGCGGAAATTAAAACATGTTCACCGTTTTTCCCGCCCGACAATGCAATATTTAAATCTGAACCTTATATGATGCACACAATTATATATGTATATAGTAGTAAAAATATAATATAAATAAATTCTCGATTTTTTTTTTGTTTTTTGTTTTAAAACGGCGCAGCCAGTGGGCACACACACAAAAGGCCGTTGCTATTGTTTTTTTGGCTTGTTGCTGTTATTGTTATTATTATTTTTAACGGTTAAGTGATGCGGAAATTTTAAATTAAAAAACATAAATCAATGCACATGTGTGTGTGTGCGTATACATATAAAAATATAAATATATTTTTATATATTTGAGTGTATGTCCTTTGTTTCATTATCGCTGCACAGCAGCCAACCTTGTTGTTGTTGTCGCTGTTTGCATTTTATTATCGCTCAATATTAAGCGGAAATGCAGCTGAGGGCAGCGACGCCGGCAGCGGCGGCCCACTGCCCCTGCAAATATGCAACACATTTCTGCAGCTGCCTCCTGTTTCACGCGCCGCCCGCAAGTATGCAACTCTTTTCTCTCATTTTTTTGTACTGCCTGCGTTGCATTTTACAAGACAAAGGACTCAAATTACCAAACACTCATACACATACGCGCACACACACACAGACACACACACACACTCAAACACATTTTGGTTGAGTACTTTGGGCGTGTGTGAACAAGTACTTATATGCTGTATAGTGTATATATAGTTGGCTACATGTTTGCATTGCGTTGAGAGAGCGAACTCTTGAAAAGTGCGCACACAAACAACAAAAAAATGCAATTAATTTGTGCTTTTTTTTCCTTTTTGTAAGAATTGCTGTTGTTTGGATTTTAAGAGCTTTAAAAATATGGACACGCTGTAAAATTATCGATGGTATAATCAATATACGATTCTAAAACTAAATACAAATCACGTCAGATTTCTAATTAAAAATGCCTTTTTAAGTAAATATTTGACTATCGTGCAACAACTATATGTATATATTTATTTATCCGTAAACTTTGTAAAATAAACAAGTAAGAACGTTGCAGTCGAGCGTTACCGACTGCGTTATACTCGTTCACGTTCGTAAATATTGATAGTTTAAAAAATTTCGGTATTTTGCAATTTGTGTGTTGCTGGGGGTCGGGGAGAGTGGGGAGTGCGGGTGGAGGTGGTCGTCGGCAACATTTTGTTCCTCTCTTTAAAGGAGGTGACCAGCTATCTACCCACTAAATGTGGTAACTCTATCTTAAAAACTGTGGGAGATATAGGCATTTCCGGCGGAGCGGGGGCGTTATAGTGGGCGTGGCCGGGATGTCAAGTGTCCAATCTTTGGGGGAGGTCAG